>JAMQGT020013339.1:0-41414 GCA_024447675.2 Pterophyllum scalare
GGTGGCTTGTGCTATGTACGTCTCTCGGTTCAGTTACGTATTGCTCATATTCCATCCAATTCTGCATAACACAATAAGAAAAGGAAACTCTGCTTCTTTTCTATTTGACTTTCCAAGTCACTTGGAAGGCATTATTCCCCTGATCTCAAATTCCCACCGAGAATCACATTGTTCCAGCAAGTATAAATAGAAATGAAGAAAAAGTAAGTTGGAGACACAAACTTTTTTTTTTTTCCTTTAAAGTGAATCCACTCTTTAAAAACCGTCTTCGTCCGTAGAGTCCAAAACGATGAGCCGGGGAATAAACTTCCACTAATGCTTTTCCATTTTTTTTCTTCAAACGGGCCTTCAGTCGCAGTAAAAAGGACTGCTGTCTTGGCTGCCATTGTGCCGTATAGACAGACAGTATGGCACTAAAAAGAGATGTGTCAGAAACCATATGCTCGCTTGAGCACAATGGCCGTCACGTAGTCGCGCCTATCCTCAAGACAACACAGGCACACACACACACACACACACACACACTCAGGTGAAGGTTTGAACACACATTCTCATCACATCTAAAACTAAAAACATCTCTGTTTGAAGAAACTCTTTCAGTGTTCTCAAAACTTGACCCTAATATATATATATATATATATATATATATATATATATATATATATATATATATATATATCTGTTTCACTGCATGTTCTGCCTCAACCTCTATTCTTTCTCCTGCTATTCTTTTGCTTGGTCGCCTGTTTGTCTCCCTCCTCTGTTTCTGTGCCATGCAGTGAAAACAGGATGTGTGTGATAGACCAGGAGGCTCCTCACAGTCCCTGGGCACCACCAGTGTGTCTGTGTCTCTGTGTACGTATGTGTATGTGTTTCTCCTTACACTTGTGTGTATGTTTCAGCAAGATAGATGGCTGCAGCTGTCAACCTAACACTTCCTGTAGTCTCTGCGCTGACCTTGCGTTAACCTGGAAGTATTTCTCAACACTATGGCCAAAGTTTTCCTGTCTGGAGCCACGCCAGGGCTAAGCAGCTTGCCTGATTCGCGTGTAGACGCGCACACACAAATCCAAGGATGTGTCTGCTTTGTGTGCAGACCCTCGGAGAGACGGGGGAAGGAAAACATTCCAAACTGTATCAGATACACACGTTTTTCTTTCTGGGTGTCGGCTTTCGGGCCGTCATCAGTACAAAACATAACCCAACCTCAACCCTGCAATGACCAGCTGACCCTGATTTAACCTTTAAAAACCCCAACAAGTCAATATCCTGTTTAGGACATGCACACAAATTCGCAAAGATGAAATCCATTAGCATTGTCATGAAAGCCTCCCTTTCTTCTTTCTGAATAAAAGAGCACCAATAAATGAATAACTAGCCGTATGAATAAAAACAAAAAGTGACATGACCAGTATGATTGGGCCTCAGGATACTGCTCAAGTGTGTACTGCATGCTTATGCAAGCGGGGTTTCATACATCTCAGTGTCAATGTGTGTGGAAGTATATGCGAGTCCAGGAGTGAGGCGTGGAGTGCAGCACTCCACTCGAGAGGCCTTGTTGGGCGTCGAGGCCCGGGGCTCGCCTGAGGGCACAGCCCGTCTGGAGGAGCCCTCGGCTGGGCAGCAGCTGAATAAAAGATGGAAGGGAAGTGTCAGGCAGGAAGGCCAGGAGCACTGGGAGGCCCAAACCAAACTGGTGGAGACAAACAGCTGCTGGCGGAGACAGAAAAGGAAGGAAAAAGGAAACAAAGCATGACAGGAGGAAAAATGACTGAAAGGGAGAAAGAGTGCAGAAGGACTCATCATTCTGTCTCAAGAATAAACATCACTCATACCTTCCAGTCTAAGCTTTCACTTATCTATTCTCTTTCAACATCCATAGGTAAGGGACAGCTTTATTGGGAAGGAAAGCTTTCTAGTTTCTGTTTGTAGTCTGATTAATAATGACAGCAGGGTTTGGCTGCATGGCTACATAGAGGTATTTTTGCGTAGGATGTGATGGTGATATAGTTTTCAATAAGCTCTCTTGTGCATCTGCAGTAACGAGCAACCAGAAGACTGCAATCCCCAAATGATTGCCCTTATTCCCAAAGTCTTTACACAATAGTCAAAGTGACTTTGCTGGATAGAAGGTTTATGGGAATTTTTGACCATTCTTCCAGAAGCACATTTGTGAGGTCATAAACTGATGTTGGATGAGAAGGCCTGGCTTGCAGTCTCCGCTCTAATTCATCCCAAAGGTGTTCTGTTAAGTTGAGGTTAGGACTCTGTGCAGCCCAGTCGAGTTCTTCCACACCAAACTCGCTCATCCATGTCTTTATGGACCTGCTTTGTGCACTGATGTGCATGTTAGAACAGGAAGTGGCCATTCCCCTAAACTGAAGTCCACATGAAGTTTGGAGGTCTGTAGCGGTTGACTCTGCAGAAAGTTGGGGACCTCTGTTTACTATGTGCCTCAGCATCCACTGACCCCACTCTGTGATTTTATGTAGTCTACCACTTCATGGCTGAGTTGTTGTTGAGCTCCTGACAGCGACCCATTCTTTCACAAAAGTTTGTAGAAGCAGTCTGCATGCCTAGGTGCTTGGTTTTATACACCTGTGGCCTTGGAAGTGATCGGAATACCTGAATTGTTTGATTTGGATGGATGAGTGAATACTTTTGACAATATAGCATATGTCCTAAATCACAGTCACCCCCATCACCAAGGGGTTTATATACACTATAAAATGATGTATGATCAGCACACAGTATCCATTTTAAATCCTTAAACTCCAGCAGCACACCTCTTTCACATCATCTGTCGTGCAAATCATAGTCATAGCTGCACGCTAATGATTTGAGTGAGTGGGCAGGGGTGAGTACTGTGTATGTGTGGTGTGTGTTTATATGTGCGTGTGCAGTGCTTTGCATTTGAATGGACTCTGAAGAGCCCCACTGTGTTTCCCTAGCACTCTGCATAAACATAGCTAGTGTTTTTATAGACACCTTTCACACCTCCTGAAGTGTTCATGCAGGTGTGTGTTCAGACACATTATCAGCAACTAAAGATAACAAGGATGTGGGTTGTTTTCATGATCGGAGACGGTAATATGAATTGTCTTTTGTTTTGTTACGCAGCTGAAGGGAATCTGATGGAGAGTGGAAGAAAGCACAAATGTGAAAATCTTAAAATATAATTAAAGGATTTTATATACTTTTATGTAAACAGATTGCTGAAAGAAAAAATAATCACGTTGTAAAGATCAAAATCTTAACATTTTCTTAATATTTTCTGACATGTTTACCCCGAGGCACCTAAACCCCATTGCGCTTATTTATTTTTTTTAGGAGATATGACTCAAACAGGAGTAAGTAATTTATTTTCTTAGGAAGCAGTAGACCGGCAAACAGGGGAACTGAACCCTTGGCCTGAATAATTCCACTAATGCAGAAGTGCCAAAAACTGCAAGTTTTCACATGTCCACTTGAGGCTGGCTCCAAGCAAGTCAATCCACACAGACTCCCATGTTAAAATATCCAACTTTACAGTACAAATAAAATTAGAATTTAGTACTAGCATTAGTTACCATTTGTTGAAACTGTAATATTATTCACTGGCTTGGCCATTTACATGACAACAGCATTTTGAGTCCCTGATAATGTCACAATTTGAAAATAGGTTCCAAGGTGGGGACGTTTTTTTTTAAAATGCTCCGGTCTCCGTGTCAAGGAAAACTCAACAATATCTATGGCGGATTCCAGAGTGATGTTTGTGCTGCTCATTCTTTTGAATTTAACAACGCCTCTTCAACAAAGTGCACATTTGCTTCACCATCTTCTGGATCAGCAGAGACGCTTTCTGACATGCGTCAGATACTGAGTGGGCGTATTCGACAATAAGCATTACAAAACTCACGCCGCCAACTTGTGGCCTGGCGTGGAAACTACAGTACTTTCAATGTCTCTTGCTTCTTTTTTCAAGCTCCAGGTAACAGTAATCTCTGGAGCTTAGGCTAGAGAAAGCATGTGATAGGGTGCCAAGAGGGGAACTGTGGTGCTGTATGAAGAAGTCAGGGGTGGCAGAGAAGTATGTGAGGGTGGTGCAGGACAGGTTTGAGGACAGCGAGACAGTGGTGAGATGTGCAGTAGGAGTGACAGATGGGTTCAAGGTGGGGGTGGGATTACATCAGGGATCAACTCTGAGCCCCTTATTATTTCTTATGGTGATGGACAGGTTGACAGATGAGGTCAGGCAGAAGTCTCCGTGGACTATGACGTTTGCAGATGACATTGTGATCTGTAGTGAGAGTAGGGAGCAGGTGGAAGAGAGTCTGGAGAGGTGGAGGGATGCTCTAGAGAGAAGAATACATGTGTGTAAGAGCAGAAGTAGTGAAGATAGATTAGTTTAAATACCTGGGGTCAACCATCCAAAGCAACAGAAAGCACACAAGAAAGGTGAAGAAGAGAGTGCAGGCAGAGTGGAGTGGGTTAACATGAGTGTCAGGGATGATTTGGGACAGAAGGAAAGCAGCAAGAATGAAAGGGAAGGTTTACAAGGTGGTAGTGAGACCTGCTATGATGTATGATTTGGAGAAATGCCAGGAGGCCGAGCTGGAGGTGGCAGAGCAGATGATGTTCAGATTTTCATTGATAGAGAGATCAGAATGGTCAAGATTAGAAAATTAGCACATTAGAGGGACAGCTCAGGTTGAGCGGTTTGGAGTCAAAGTTAGAGAGGCAAGACTGAGATGGTTTGGACATCTGCAGAGGAGGGATAGTTTGGACGTAGGATGTTGAAGATGGAGCTGTCAGGCAGGAGGAAAAGAGGAAGACCACAGAGATGATTTATGAATCTAGTGAAGGAGGACATGCAGAGGGTTGGTGTTACAGAGGAGGATGCTAGCGATAGGATGAGATGGAGGCAAATGTGGCAACCCAGGAGCAGCCGAAAGAAGAAGAAGGCCAAGGAGAAGAAGAAGAAAGGGACGTAAGCTGAAGCAGAAAAAACAGATTTTTCCTGTATAAAGGTATGTTTGTTCTTTCAGACTTCAGTCTTTGTTTTTGTCCCTGTTAAATGTTGCATCATGTTACTTACACAGGAAACTAAAAAATATTAACACAGCACATTAAAAAAAATAACACTTTAGTCAAACTGGTCAGTGTGCTGCAATAAGTGCTTTGTTTATACTGGTCATAAGCTGAAAATTTAAGAAACTGCATTAAAGTATATCAAGCCTACATTTGGATAGTTAGTAGGCTGCAAGCAGTCAAACATTGTTGGATTTTGTATTTGAATGTATTTTGCTGACAAACTAAAAAAAATATTTTATTTTTTAATATTATATATTTATTGTAAAAAAAAAGTTTTAATCTATGGTCTCAAGTATGAAAGCTGACATATCAAGCACTTTGTTTTTGGGTAAGTGATCTAATTTGGTAATGAGTCAGTGTTTTCAATCAAATACATTTTTTGACTGTTGCTGTCATTTTTTTCAGATGTGTAACAATTTCGATTCTATTAGCTTGAAGCTGAGAGATGACTAAAAAGTTACAAGGTTTGACAAGTGATGAGGAAGAGCAAGAGAAAGGACAGAAAAAGCACAACAATAGCCAGGAATAACGCTTTTTGAGAAGATGCGTAAAAGAAAAAAATAGGGGCAAGACACAGGAACAATGGAGCACAGAAAGCAACAGAAAAAGAAAAACAACAACAACACGATTAATGGGGAGAAAAGGGTGACATGTAAAAAACAAGAAGGGCAGCACCAGGAGACCCAAAACAAAAAGCAACAGAGAGAGAAGGAGCACATCCTGTGTCAGTTATCTCAACCTCTCAGTGTTAGCTGATAGAATTGAAGTGTTTAGCATTTATGTTAATCATTCACACAGGCACCGGATTATCACTGTGCTCTGCCAAGAGTCCCCTCTCCCCACCCACTCCTCTGGCAGTACTTTGCTCATCACCTTTCCACAGAACACCTAGGTATTTATTTACTTCACCTTATTTTTTTCACCCACGTGTTTCTCAATTTTTCTTCATCATCCTTCATTCTCTCCTTTTTTTTCCCAAGTCTTTCCCTTCCTCCACTTTTTGTCTCTTTACTCTCCCCCTGTTACATTGATGTGCAATCTAGGAGGCATGCTGTTCTACAAGTCGAATCCGACAGCAAGAGTTTTATATCTGATGGACGCACACACACACACACACACACACACACACACACACACACAGGGATTGGCTCAATGCAGGCTAATAATAAATGATTGGTCAGCATGGGTGGTGAGCTGAGAAAAGCCTACTTGAGGAGTTGAAAAAAAATGAATGTATTAGAGAAAAAAGGGGAGAAAACAGGATGACAGAATGAGAAAGAGAAAGCTTAGCTGCTGTTTACAGTCCAAGAGGATCGAGTTCAAGCTCTGAGGTTATCTCACTCATCCATAGTGGCTGCTGTGCAAATATTTTAATCAAAGATTTCATGGCAACACACGGGGGGGTGGGTGGGGGGGTCAACTGTTTCAGGGAGGCAGTTCTGGACCAGCTGGCCCCCAACTCTCTCCAGGGAATGATGTATGTGTGTGAGTGTCATAGCTGTTGCCGGTGGTGGCACTGTTTTAACTACATTACATATGCTGACCACATGTTCTGTTGTTATGATTATTGATTGATTAAAAAGTTGTGTTCAAGACAAACAAGGCAAGTGATCTCTGTTAAAAACAGACATAAAAGGTTCCACAATGTTCTATGCATCTATTAAAATAAACAAATTTTAATCAAAAGAACCAACAGTGAGCTCATCTTGGGCCTCAGTCACACAAGTTTAGAGACCAGTTGGCAACCATCCCCAGTCAGTTTCCCCAGGTTGCATCCAGTCACTGTAAAATCGATTGCTAAAGCCCCATTCATGCAGGCCTAGAGACCACCAACCAGCAGTTACTGGGGGAAAGTGTGTATTGTGAGACCGGTTGGCAAGTGGTTTTTGGAGGTAGCTGGCAGTTGCTAGTGTGAAATCGAACTCAAAGTGGTATATCGTGCTGTACTGAAAGTGGTTTTTTATGGAAGATGCTGACTTCCATCTGCAAACATGACTTGGCAAGCAGTAGTGAACCCCTGGCAAAGATCAGTTGCTAGGGAAAAGTGAGTATTGTGCAATTGATTGGCAAGTGGTTTCTGGAGGTTTTTGGCATTTGCTAGTGTGAAATCGGTCATAAAGAGGTATAATGTGCTGCAGTGAAAACCTCCTTGCGATTGCTTTGGTTGCTGGCAGGTTGCCATGGGCATCAGTAGTTTGCATGGAAGACGCAGACACGTCTGCAAATACTCACAAACTACTCAGCATGCAGGAGTGAAACTGTAAAAAATGTTATGCAAACTGGAAACAGAGACCCTCTGCCTTAAAGTAAAAGTTTTGAAATCTATGAGTTGCTCAACTGAGGCACAACTTTCACTGTGAAAGTGAATGTTCTCCCTTTCTGCTTTGCATTGCCCGTTTTCAAGTTTCACTACTGCTTCAAGAGTAAACAGCAAGTGTTTGTAGACAAGTCAGCGTCTTTCATGCAAATTACAGGTGACTAAAGCAATCACACAGAGGTTTTTGGTTCACCGTCATCTTCACGACCGATTTCACCAGGTGAGCCAACAACCATTAAACCAGTCAGGGAACACACATTTTTTCCCCCAGTGACCAGAAGTTGCCAGGGGATTGCAGAATGGTCTTTATGCCTAATTTTTTCTCCTCAGCCAAAGGCATTTTGCTTTCAAACTAGTTAACAGTTAACAACACAGACATCTTAACTCATCAACTTTATGTCTTTTAGACATAACGAGGATATTTGCTTGCACTATGATTATATGTAAAAAGATATACACTAAGTACCCTTTCCTCAGGCTCATGTTCAGCTTTTATGCATGCAGTGACATGTTTTTAAACGTATTACTCCATACATGCAGTATTCATGAAAAAGAATTGTCAACTAATGTAGATTAAGCAAAGCAGACAGCACTGCTTTCCTCAGTCACAACACTGCCACTGGCAACACAGAGGTATGGTATGGACAGACACACACACACAGATATGTTTGCAGACATAAAGTGTATTTATAAATATGCGGATAATGAAGCTGCCTTTTGATTGCAGGGGAATGATTTGTCACGGGATCAGCAGATGCACCACGTGCACTTATGAACACTAATTTTTGCTTATTATTCTTCTTTCATTGCCCTCAGGCTGTTTGTGTCTTCTGCAAGGCAGCGTTTCCTTAAATGTCAGCTATAATAGCTTTGAATGATGTCTGTGCATGCTTGAAACACAAAAAACAAACCTTGACCCATTAGTGTCCATTTGGATTAAATGCATTTGTCTCCTCCTCTGTGATTTTGTTCCTCTGAAGGCTCAACCTTCACACGCAAACATATTGTAGACAGACGTGCACTGACATAACCAGTGCACACATGCACAGATAGCTGACGCATATTCATACAGAAATAAATAGAAAAGAACAAGATAAATCAAAAGCCTAAGTGATAGTTATTAAGATAGTCTTTATGAGTTGATGGATGCTGAAGAGAAGAAAATATGTCACTGCACGGATACTCTGTGGGGTGTACTTCTGCCTTCTCTGGAGTGTACAGCAGGATCAGCACCATGGACAGTGCCTATTACAACTTGTGCCCAATTTTCAATCTTGCTGCTGTGATTTACATCACTTATCATACTGTACCAAAGCGGAGTCATGTCACAGTCACCCCAGTTTAGGACTTCTTAACTGATCTTTTTTTCCCCACCATATCTACAGTACACACACACATTGGTCATTTTCCATCCATCCATCCATTCTCTTCCGCTTATCCTGTTCAGGGTTGTGGGGTGCGGCGGGGGGTGGGGGGGTTGGAGCCTATCCCAGCTATCATAGGGCAAGAGGCAGCGTACACCCTGTACAGGCCGCCAGCCTGTGACAGGCTATGGGCAATTTAGAGTGACCAATTAACCTAACCCCAGTAACTGCATGTCTTTGGACTGCGAGGGGAAACCAGAGTACCCAAATAAAACCCAAGCAGCCACGGGGAGAACATGCAAACTCCACACAGTGAGATTTCTTTCCATATTGACAGGATATAGCATCACACAGTTGCTGCAGATTTGTCTGCTGCACAGCCATGATATGAATCTCCTGTTCTACCACATCCCAAAGGTGCTCTATATCACCAGATCTCAATCCAATGACAATACACAACAATGAGTACATTGAATTCATTGTCATGTTCAAGAAACCAGTTTGAGATCATTTGAGGTTTGTGACATTTCCTGACATTATCCTAGTGGAAGCAGCCATCAGAAGATGGGTACACTGTGGTCATAAAGGGATGGGCATGGTCAGTAACAATAGTCAGGTAGGCTTTACCACTTAAACAATGGTCAGTTGGTACTAAAGCATGCAAAGTGTGCCAGAAAAATATCCCCAACACCATTACACCACCACCAGTCTTAATTGTTGATACAAAGCAGGATGGATCCATGCCTTCATGTTCATGCTTTCAACCAAAGTTGAGATTTATCAGACCACATGATGTTTTTTCAGCTCATGCAAATCATAGCCTCAGTTGCCTGTTCCTAGCTGACAGGAGTGGCACCTTGTGTGGTCTTCTGCTGCTTCAAGATTCAATGTGTTTTGTGCTCAGAGATGCTCTTCTGCATATCTTGCTTGTAACAAGTATTTATTTGAGTTAGTGTTGCCTTTCTTTCAGCCTGAAGCATCCTGGCCATTCTTTTCTAACCTTTGGCATCAACAAGACATTTTCCCCCAGATCAGCGCTGCTCACTGAATATTTTCCTTTTTTTGGACAATTCTCGGTAAACCCTAGAGATGGCTGTGTGTGAAAATCCCCATAGGGGGATACCAACAACCATAGCATGTTTCACATTCTGATGCTCAGTTTGACCTATACTAACTTGTCTTGATCATGTCTATATGCCTAAATTTGCTATTATACATATCAAAGTGCAAAGCACAAGTGGGGAGTCACTGTGTCACACCAGAAAGTTAGGATAATAATCTCTCCATCTACCTTCACTCTTTCTTTCATACAATAGTATGATCAAAGCAACTGACTTGATCTTTTGGTCCTTTTTGCCTTTGATTTCCTGCTTTGGTAAACACAAACATGCTGTGACAGTTGACAAGTGATGTATTGGCTTTTACTCGGTGTGCAATATCGACAGTTTTCTCTCTCGGCTGCTATCTCCCACTGTCTTGGCATCTTTTTTGCTCCCTCCCTCCCCATTCCTCCATCTTTCCATCCACCACCCCATTTCATCTCTCTCTCTACTCCTCAGTCACCGTATGTCTCTCGCCCTCCTCGCTGATAGTGGCAGACTACAGCAGGGGCCTGGTGCGAGGTCACAGGCAGCCTTCTTGTAGCATATGGACTTGTTTCCTTCCAAGAAAACCCTGGCCAGATGAGACCACACACACATGAAAACAAGCAGTCATACAGACTCACAGTACACAGAGAATTCTAAGAAATATAAAGGGAAAAAAAACAATATGCAGACACAACTGTGCACCACTTCAAATACACACACTGACACACTTGCAGTCTAAATGTGTGAGATTAAAGAATCTGATCATGTTTCTCATCTCATTTGACCCAGGGTTCAATCTACTTGACTTGCCGTAATCTTGGTGTTAAGACACAAATACACACAGTGCACACGATATTCCAGCATTCCATCGAAGACCAGCCAAAGAAGTGTCCATAAATGCACACTCACACTTAGTTGTGCACATAAGCAAAAATATGGGGTCATCTACTAATCTGCCACAAAAATCACTGATTTCTTAAAACATACTAAGCATTTTGATACACACAAACACAGACAAATGATGGCCTGTGTAGACACAGCACTCCAGCAGAGCTGTGTAATCTTAAATGCGTGTCTCGAACACACACAGAAGTTAAATTGTATCAAGTAATCTTCAGCAGGCTTCACTGTGAGGTCTTGGATCCACAAACACTCAAGCATATGCAGGAGTATACACAGATACAATATACACACGCACACACACACACACACACACACACACACACACACACACACACACACACACACACACACACACACACACACACACACACACAAATCTGGTAATCTTCCAGCCAGCTGAAGTGTAATCAAGAAGGAGATAGCCATATGTCTGAGGGTGCTGAGCCTTGGCCTCACTCTCTCGCAGTTTTTCAGTTTTTTCTTTTCATTCTCTATTTCTCCACTTTTCTTTTTCAACACGCAACTTTTGATCTTTTTTGTTTACTTGCTCACTTTTTTCCTTCTCCTTTTTCCTATCATTTGCTCAAATGGTGGAGATGGCAGAAGGTTGAGCCACCTCAGACCACTTTAACTCTATTGTAGGACTGAATAAATCCATAAATCACACTAAACAGGAATTTATTTATTTTTTTAGGTGGGGTGGTGGAAAAAAAAGTCAAACTGTATTCATTCAGTAGGTTTGCATCATTTCTAAATAATTGAGTCATGTCGTGTTTTTATAAATTCCTCCACTTATGGTCTCTGATGACCTTTCTCTCATGTTTTGTTATGAAAATTGTTCTGAATATCAACGATTTCTCAATTAAAAGGTGATTTGGTTTGTATTAATGTATGTAGAAGACTGTGCCTGTGTGTGTGTGTGTGTGTGTGTGTGTGTGTGTGTGTGTGTGTGTGTGTGTGTGTGTGTGTGTGTGTGTGTGTGTTGTGTGTGTGTGTGTGTGTGTGTCCTGGTCCCCTATGTGGGGACAGCTGGTGTGTCAGTGACCCTGGCTAGAAGGAAGCCTCGTGCTTCTTCTTGTCTCCCTTTCTGCAATTCCCGAGGCCATTTTGGGTCTTTGCAGGCTTTAAGTGCCAGTTCTCCTGACATTGAGGGAGCTGCTGTGGATGGAAATAAAAATATAAAACATATATATAAACCAACATTTAAATAGTCCCTGATTGTAAAGATTAAGTTCAATTTCATAAAAGCAAAAAGCCAAAATGAATTTCTGCCTCTTCCTTCGGCCTATCCCTCAATCCCCTCGTCCATCTCACTTTCTTATCATCTATTCTTTTAGCCTTTTCTTAATCCTCCACCCGACCGCTCCCCTGTCTGATGAAATGACCATATCTAATCCTCTGTTCCCCCTGGGACAGTTGTAACTGTATTAAGACAGCAAATCCATGTCCTTACAAGTGCTACAGATGTCTTTCTTTATTATCCCCTCTTTCTTTTTCGATCACTCTCCCTCCCTCTGTCTCGTCACATCTTTCTCTTAAATCTTCTAAATCTGCTCTCCATAATCTTCTGAATTTTTTTTTCCTGAGCTCTAAAAATGGTACATGTATAATCTCACATTATGGTTTTGTGGATTTATTTGTGTGTTTTTCTGTTTCATAATTCCTAACCGTCTAAAGTTTAGCAATGGTGAAAACCCTGAGCACAGACGGGCTGCTTATTTGGGAATTAAGAAAATAAATACATAAATTTATATATATATGAAGAGTTCAGGTGCAAAACCCTCTAAGACCTTATTATTTAGAGAACAAATTGCCTTTTTTTTTCCCAAAACTGTAAAAATATTAATTCCTGTATGTTTTAACAAAACATATTTTGTTTTGTGTTAAAACCTGTTAAATCCAGAGATTCTTGTATCACAAAAACCTCAAAATCCACTTCTTCCACATAGACAAGAGTGGCAAAATCACCTTGGATGGAAGCACTGAAAATGAGAAAATGATGAATGAACACAGAAAAAATCTGAAATTAACAATTTCTGGGGATTAAGGGGGTGGGTCGGTACATCCATATCCATACCTATGTCCCATACATTTTCATATAAGACATGTGATCATTCTCTGCTCAGTGTGTATGAAAGCAAGAAACCCAAATATTAGACTGTGATAAAAATATTTCTACATAGATTCACACAGTACAACAACATTGGCACTAAATGGCAGCACATTAATTTTAACAATAACTGAATAGTAGATAGGATGCTGTAGGGATCGTGACAATGGAGAGCATGCAGGTAGATGCCAAGACATCAGTTGCCCGGCTTCCTCCACTGCCCGGCCCCTCCGCAAGCGGACTATGCGAGAGACCCTCGGCATCAAAGGAGACCAGAGTGTCACTGGATACATTTTCATTGCTATGCAGATGCTACCCAGCTTTCTCTGTCAATGAAGCCAGATGACGCAAATCAATTAAACTGCAGGAATGTCTTAAACACATAAAGGCCTGGATGACCTTTAATTTTCTGCTTCTAAATTCAGATGAAAATGAAGTTCTTGTACTTGGCCTCACAAACCTTACAAACACAGTGTCTAACCAGATACTTACTCTGGATGGCAGTACCTTGGCCTCCAGTAATGCTGTGAGGAATCCTGGAGTCATTTTTGACCAGGATATGTCCTTCAATGCACACAATAAACAAATATGTAGGACTGCTTTCTTGCATTTGCACAATATTTCTAAAATTATAAACATCCTGTTTCAGTGTGATGCTGAAAAACTGGTTAATGCATTTATTATTCTAGTCTGGTGACTATTGCAATTCATTATTAATTTGTCCTAAAAGCTCTCTGAAAAGCCTTCAGCTGATCCAAAATGCTGCAGCTAGAGTACTGACAGGGACTAGAAAGAGAGAGCATATTTCTCCCATGTTGAATTCTCTTCACTGGCTCCCTGTTAAATCCAGAATTAAATTTAAAATCCTTCCCCTCACATACAAGGTCTTGAATAATCAGGTCCCATCTTATCAGACCTCATGGCACCATATCACCCCAATGGAGCACTTCTCTCTCAGACTGCTGGGTTTTCTTGTGGTTCCTAGGATAGAATGATAGGCAGCGCCTTCAGCTTTCAGGCGCCTCTTCTGTGGAACCAGCTTCCCATGCTGCACTGAGTGTTTCTTCTTCACTCACCTTTTTTCACTCTATATGTGTTTATACCCCACTCTGTATTTAATCATTAGTTATTATTAATCTTTGTCTCTCTTCCACAGCATATCTTTTGACCTGTCTCTCTCCCTTTGCCCCCAAACGGTCGCGGCAGATGGCTGCCCCTCCCTAAGCCTGGTCCTGCTGGAGGTTTCTTCCTGTTAAAAGTGCGGTTCTCCTTCCCACTGTCACCGAGTGCTTGCTCATAGGGGGCTGTCTGATTGTTGGGGCTTTCTCTGTATTATTGTATAATTGTCAAACACAAAAAAATCTTACAGCTCAAGAATACACAGTTGCAGATTTATGCTAAATTTTAAAAAAAAACACCCCCCATTCCTACACATTGCACCATATTCCAAGATTCCCAGTGCAAACTCTAAAATCCTTCCTTTCCTTCAAGCTGAGGAGCTCCAGTGTGATTCCAGCTGCTGACACATAATGTACATTGTTATCCTCCCCCTCCATTTTTGTCTCTCTCCCCCATCAAGAGCACAGCAGCTACGTGCAGATGTGTCTTTTCTTCTTCATTACACAGCATCCACTAAATCTAGTGGACACTGAGGGAGAGTGTGTGTTTCTTTTGGAGTCCTTCCAGGTGTCTCAGTGACACCCTGCTGATCAGACAAGCAGAAGAAAAGCTCAGTGTTTTTCTGCTCCATCGGCTGCAGCCACTGCCTCACTTCTGTAAGCAGGTGCCAAAGATGCAAAGTGAGAAGAACTCTGACTGATGCAGCCTGTTCTTTTTGTACCTCTGTTCTCATTATGGTGTAATATTATTATTTAGTCTTCTTCAAAACATGCTTTTTAAAAAAAAAAAAAACTTGCCTATAGAATCTGTAAGAATTACATCATCCTGATATACATTCTATTATTTTAAATGGAATAAAGTTAACTGCATTTGTCCTTGGTGCTTTGGGCAGGTAGATGCACACATAAACAGCAGATGTTAAAAAAAGAAGAAAAGAACAGAATAATACAGCAAGTAAAAAGAGATTCAGGGACAAGAGCATGGACATGTGGAAAGGAAAGAAGAGGACAATAAGGAAACAAAAAACAAAGCAACTTAAGGGAGCCAGCAGAATAGTGACCAGGAGGTAGGACTGGGGAAAAAAAACAACCCTTATCACAATAATTATTTTCACATAGGTCGCTATCGATATACAATCACAATATAAGGTTCATTTTTACTCTTAAATGAGATGTGAAGATATCGTGAGGTTGATATGGTTCACATTTTATCTGTTTTTTTGTGAGAAGTTTGACTTGACAAAGAACATTATACAAATGTATTTTAGATAAACAACACAGGTATTAACAGTGCTTGGCACATTTATTAGACCACCTGTCATAAAAATGAGAAAACACAAATAATTTAGAAATCTGTCTAAAACTTGTTTAAAAATAAAACTGAATTCATGTTTTTATACCCAAATTTGAACTTCTCTGAGAAGTCAGAAATTAATCAAGCATAACATTCAACCACTAAAACAATTTTCTCTGTTCAGGAATGCATTAACTGTAATTTTGCATCTTAGTAAAAAAAAATATATATTAATGTGCTTTTTATAAAACAGCAAATTTAAAAAAAATCATGGATAACAGCAATAATCAAATTTTAACATCATTTTGATTAAAGCGCATCAAGTGTTACAACAGAGCACAAACAAAATGGGAAACTAAATCATTATCAGTTTCAAATAAAGAAAGTAGGTAATTAATACAAAGAAAAATTTTAAAAATTGGGGGTTTTTTGTAAGGATTGAAACTGTTTTAAATTGTTGGGACTCAACCCCATAAATAAAGAGAAAATAAACATTCTGCTTATATACTTTGTACAAATTCATTTAAAAAAACTTTAAAATGTAAACAAGGAGAACAAAAATAACACTGACATATTCATTCAGTTTTGGTTCACTTTTGGTCTAAAACCAAAAGAAAAGTACGATCTCTACATCTTTCAACACAGTTTGCTCTGTGTAATTCTTATTGTACTTTAGGTAGACAAAACATCTCTACAATACCGAATTCCTCACACCCTTCTTTTCAACACTGGTTCAGAAAAAATAAATCTGTATACAGTAGGTAAGGTTTTAACATGCTTTTCAGATTAGCACCAGTGAGTACAGGATGTAATCTGTTGGTAAATCTGCTCTTTGAATTAACAGCTATACTAGAATTTACACAGAGATCCTAACGACTTTCTGTCATTGCTTTCACCTTCTTGCCCTTCAGAAATAACACTCACCCAACACCAGGAAACCTGTGTTATTATTGACAAAGGAACCAATGTAGGAAATGTCCTTGAGAATGCCCTTTATGGAAAGAAACACAATCTGATCTGCTCCAACAGCGCACACAGGTTACAGTTAGACATAAATACACATTAGGGTTTCACCCGGCAAATTCTAAGATGCAGGGTGGGTAATCAGGCTTTTCAGATCAATTGGACATCAAACACAGCTCAGTGTGTGAATTTTATCCTGTAAACACACACATGCACGCACACAGCTGCTGGCCAATCGAAGGCAGAGGAAAGCACAAACACAAAAGACCGACAGGTGTCTTGCATCTGGGTTTTAAGACAGAGCATTTGTAGGTTGCTGAAATACTCAGACCTACAAAAATAAACTGACTCAGACTCTCATGTTAATATAAAACTCAGCAACTTCATAACAGCTGCACAGTCAGGTGTTTTTTTTTATTACTCACCCGTTGTGTCAGGGAGATGGCTGCTTTTAGGGCCAACAAGTGCCAACATGGCAGCCGTAGCCAGCAGCTATCTGCTAGCTCTCTCCTCCCCTAATTGGAGTCACTGAACTAGACCTCTCCGCCATGTTTGTAGTTTTGCATTGTCTAACAAATAGTGTGTAGTATAGCCCATCCCAGAAGTCTGTGCTCCAGTTTTTATGAGCGATTGTTCAACTGTAACACTGCACTACTGAGCAGCTCCCTGGATGTGTGAGATACACCCACACCACAACCAGGCTTGTTAGCATTAATTGATAACTTAGCACTTCACCCTCTCAGTCAAGCATGGTCTGCACCTTGGATTATCAGTTATTCGGAAAGATCTGGTTGTATTCCCACACAGATTGTTTGTTATCTTGGTTAAAAAAGCTGCCTTGAAGCTCTTAGTAAGAAAAATCTGTAATTACTGTACAGTGGGAAGAGGCAGAAATTTAGAGAAGACTTATTGGGCCATAGGCATGGCAATCAGCTACAATAAACCAATGGGAATCAACTAGATGTTCAAGGCAGTTTATGTAAACACAAAACTTAAATGTACAACACACCCTACAATTACTTAAACTCTTCAAATCTGATTTAAGATACAAATGTGTGCATACTGATCGTTAATTTGTGATGTACAGAAAATTACAATTGCTGGTTCTAATGAAGATTAAGACAAGTAGTAATTAGCTGGTAAGGGGTTTAAATTAGGTAAGCAAAACACCTCTCCGAACCTCTACATTATACAGTGAACACATGTGGTATCTGAGAATGTGATGCAAAAGTGACACTATCAGTGCATTCTCTGCAGAAACTGTACTTTTAATGACCATGGAACTGTAACTCTAAATGCCACGATTCTCAAATTTGTCTCTCCGTGTGGCCTGTGACTGAGCCCTTTGCAATTCTAGTGTTTAATGTGAGCAGCATCCCTCTGTCATACACTGGCTCCCTAAATTGTGCTCAATAATAAGAACATCTGAGGTCACCTGACTTAAGCAAAACAAAACAAAAAAAAAACCCCATTAGCTTCTTCCAAAAAGTCCCTGGTGTCAAACTCTAGCTCAGTGATTTAGGAGGGTAGAGAGTAGAGCTGTTACACAATGAATGGACCCAGTTGAGGTATTTTAGGCATGTACAACTGGAAGGAGACCCCGGGTCAGACCTAGGACACACTGAAGAGGTCTCATGCCTCTGGGTGAGCTTGGGAATGCTTTGAAGAGGTGGGTGGAAAGAGGTCGAAGTCTGGACATTTGTGTTTAAGACTGATGTTCCCTGGATAAAGTAGTAGCAAATGGATGGCTGGATAGATACAATGGGAAAAACTGCAATTTGCAAAGAGATGCTTGGCAGAGGGAGTTTCCACATGATATGGAATGAAGATAATGTGACACGTGAGGATTTGACTGGTCTGTACAGCCTCAACAAAGTAAATTACCCCCACCCATTAATAGAGATGTTGACATAGACAGGCCAACTACAAAAAGATGCAATACATTTGTGCAGTTCAGGGGTCATTTGCACAGTCTGATGTGTTTGAGCAGCAATCAAAAATGATCCTCCTCTAATCCTGAGAAACATTTGACATTATTAAGTGCTGCACACACCAAAGCAAGGAGAGCTTGCCTAGTCACATAGCTTAGTCTTTTCACCACTCAAAAGAACTGGCAGACAAAGAGAACAACAAAAATATTTCAAAACACAAATCATTTTAGTAGCCACTTCAAAATTAATCAAATATCCTCTGAACAGTTATTGCTTTTATTAATTTATATAAAATCTATCTGTCTTAGCTTCTCTAAATACCTGGGGTCAGCTGCAGATACTCCAATAAGGGCACTTAATGACATCAATCTGGAATGCTTGTTCAGAAAACAATAGTCTCGCTGCTGCTTCATCTTACAGAGACCTTCAGCTCTAATGAAGATCCATTTCTGCTTGATAGAACAGGAAAACTTCCTAAGATCCTAAATTGGTTTAGGTCATATATAGATGTTAGTATATGAATCATGAAACTAGGCTAATCAAAACTGTAATGATTTATATATATATATATATATATATATATATATATATATTACATTTTCTAACAGGAGCATGTCCCCTCATATCTATATCTATATCTATATCTATATATATATATATATATATATATATATATATAGAGAGAGAGAGAGAGAGAGAGAGAGTAGATAGATAGATAGATAGATAGATAGATAGATAGATAGATAGATAGATAGATAGATAGATAGATAGATAGATAGATAGATAGATAGATATGAGGGGACATGCTCCTGTTAGAAAATGTAATCATGGCAATAAACAAATTGCAATCATTATTACTATTGCTTCTTGTTTTGTTTTTTTTGTGTGTGTATTGCAGCTCCCTGAGTGGTTTCTCAAACTGAGTCACTGCCATAGTCAGCTGCTGCACCACTTCATCAATTTCAAAAGTGTCCAAAAAATGGAAATCTAGAAAAGAAGTCACCACCTTCTAGTTTGGATCCACTAATGTTCTCATCAGTTGTTGAGAAGCACTCATTATTTTAGCGTGTACCAATTAGTCCAAGTAACTGCAAAAGATATATTTTTGGAATAAATGGGGAACTAATCAATCTGTCATTGCTAAAGTTAGTTAGCATAGCTAAATTATGTAGAAAGTTCATGCATTTACCCAACAAACAAAGAATGATCCTGATTGGTGAAGACAACTAACATACAGTATGTTTAACACTTTATATTTCATCCATTTTCTTCTAGTTATGCAAATCAGGATTGTGGGGAGCTGGAGCCTACAGTATCTCAGCTGTCATAGGATGAAAGGATGGGTACACTCTGGACAGACCAATCTGTTGCAGGGCTAACACAAAGAGACAGACAAACTTTTACAATTGCTAATTTGACTGTGGGAAGAAACCGGAGTACCCGAAGAGAAGCCATGCAGCCAGCCAGCAGATTCAAACCCCGGACCTTCTCGCGGTGAGGCAGCACCTAACCACTGTGCTGCCTGCCATTATATGTGTAAAAAAGAAAAAAAAATTTCAGCATTGAAATTCAATACCAATGTTTACATCAACTTTATTGATATAACAAGCCATTGCCCAAAGCACAAGTGTTTCAACTTTATAAACAACTCCATTTAACAAAATTCGCTTCAGTTAGAAAATCAGGGAAGAATTAATATTGCAATATACTCTTACAGTTATAGATAAACAGAAAAGAACTGGAGCATTTGCAGCATTCTAAGTAAACATGCCTTAACAGCAACGTTGACTGTCATTCGTATTTTACAGCAGGACCAAGAGAATTCAGCCATATTTATACTTTAATCATTACACTGCAGTGCACTTAGTTCTAGAAAAGATTTGAAAGCACTGCTATGTAAAGACATATTGGACATAACTAACGAGGTGTGTCTTTTTCCATTTTTAATTTGAGGATCTTGTGCGTCAATGCTTGAGAACAAGGAAACTCCTGGTGAGCTGCCAGGAGGTCTGTTCAGAAATGCTGAACTCTTGTTATCCTTAGGCCGGCCGTCAAACATGAATTTGTCGTTTTTGTTATGTGGCCTAAATGCCAAATGTGGGTTAGAATTCCAATTTAAAATTCTGAAATGATTAGATGTCTAAGAGCATGGAGGTGTTTTTTTTTCTTTTTTTTTTGTTTTGTTAAAAATGGCTTCCACGTGGATACTTTTAGAAAGCCAGTTTAATGCCGTTAGGGACACACCGGCTTGGTGATTTCCTCACACAAGATGCATATAATAGGTGCTGACAGATTTACTCTTCCTGATGTTTAACAAAGTAAAAGGATGCACACCACACCTACAGCACACTGGTGCGATTGCATGGATGTGCACAAATCTGCTTGTAGGCTGTAAGTCAAGCCTTGTGATTTCAGCACAGGAAACACAAGGTTTGTCTTAAAACCTGTATTAAGGACAGTAACCCCCTGTGGATAGCACAGGGCAGTGTTTTATAGCAGTATTGTTCTGTACAGTTCAGATGAAGTTCAGGATGTACTGTTGGGATGACTGTGCATGCTTTCTGCCACCGGCTAGTATAAGTGAAGCGACTAAGAGCGAAGATACACTCTTCCACAATAATTTCAAGCCAAATACCAAACTGTAAAGGAAAAAGTGTAACCTCATTTGGACCCTAACGTGTTTCTGTTATATTTCTCATAATACTGTGGGAAAAACTCCATAATGTATACTGCATGTACAAAACACACAAGAACAGTCAGTCTGCTTGCACCTTTCCTGTTTGAGTAAGACAGGAGGTGTAACAACTTTTACTTCCCGGGTCAGAGGTTGGGGGTAGGTGATCGGCCTGCAGCTGCATCCGTCAGGATATGGCCAACTGCGCGTGCATGTTACCGTGGGTGTGTGAGCTTTTGAAATCTCCACTAGACGCCATAAGATATCATGACTGAAATCCAGACGACACACGCACATGAGGTGAAGCTCATTTAGATGCAGCCATGCACACAACAGGAGAAGTTCTCGTTTTTAAATGGAGCTGTGTATGATGCTCCGTGAGGTCTTTTGTGCATTTGTGTTGCACTTGTTCGTGACAGAATTCATGCACTTTAATGTGTGCATATTGTCATATAACTCACTGGGGTAGTGTGGAGGAATACACATCAGTTACCACACACACACACACACACACACACACACACACACACACACACACACAATTTACCATTGATTGAAGTGACTCAATACACTCACAGACAGTGCCGGCTTGAAGCAGGAGGACAGAGCCTGTGGCAAGGTGACTGAGAGCACTGTGTGTGTGTGTGTGTGTGTGTGTGTGTGTGTGTGTGTCCGTGTCCATGTGTGTGCTTGGCTGGCAAGAACAACTGGTGACATCCACAGATGAGTGGCAGTCTACATACCTGCCTTTCTTTTCTTTGTCTTCCTACAGCTATCGATATTTAATACGTACATTTATCTACCCATCCATTTATCTATAACCCTTCCTCTCTTGCTCTCTCTCAGATGTGTCGGGGTCTTTAGTAGTGTGATCCAGAATCGCCTGCTGCCTGCTCTTTGGGCTTCAAACACACAAGGTGAGATCAGCACACATGAAACGATCATAGAGAGGGACAAAAAGATGGTGGGAGGGATGGAGGGACAGAGAAAGGCAGGTGGGAGGGAGAGGATGTGGGGAAGAGAAAAAAAATCATAGGGAGTCTGACAGCAGGAAAGGATGAAAGTGGAGAGGGGGATGAAGGAAGAGAGACACATTTATTTTCATTTTAATTTCTTTTGTATTGTCGATAATAAAAGTGCTCGTTTTAAAGACACAAATTAAAGACTTTTTCAAACAAGCACGAGACATTAAATCTATTATAGGGAAATCAGACTTTACATGTTTTCAGCTGAATGTGTGCTTGATTAGAAATTTGAAGCAGCAGACTAATGATCTAAGTCCTTATTTTTACCAGTGTGTTTCTTAGAATGAAAGATTCACAAGGACTTAATGAAGTTTAACCTCCTCAAAGACCCAGATAAAGGACTGACCCCTTGTATAGTCCTTAGCCATAACTGAATCAGATTAGAGTCCTATCCATGTAGGAATTTTAAGGCCGATACCGATACTTGGCGATTTAAAAATCCGATATATTAGTTGATATTTTTTGCTTTTAGACATAGGAAGCACAAACAAATTTCCAAATGGTTTCTGAAAGCTGAGAAATTGCACTTCCCAGCCAAGATTCTGAAGAATATCTAACACGGTCTCGACACAGGAGTGGCATGAACAGCAGGTTGGCGGACATGCAGCAGCTCCAGTTATCTGATTGTAAGTCTAAAAGTAGACTTCAGATTGAGTTTAAGATCATATAAAATAAGTAATATGTGATCTGTTTCTGTGAAGACTCAGATGACTTTTCTCTTGCACTTAAATTAGGTTTGACTGGTGTTGAAATACACCAGTCAAACCCCCCGAGTGTTTTTCCATCCCCTTGTTTTGAACATTTGCATGGCAAATCGAAGCATTATTATCACTTCATTTTAAATTCTCGCACACAATAAAAGCAATGTTGTTGTTTTCCTAGGTTAAGCAAAGATGGGGTAATCAAAGTATTTTAAAATGTCCAAGAAGCTGCTGTTCACACCAGCATCGTCGTTTTTAGTGATGACAGTTTCTCTGCCTGGCTCACAGCAGTCATAGTCATAGCAAAGCTCTGGGCAAAGGGAAGTGAAGGGCACTGCTAGCTCAAGGCAAAGCCCAGTAGGTACCAGAACTCACACAGAACAGACTCAACACACACAAACACACACAGGCATCTGGTAACTTTTACACTAACTCCTGCTTTGCTGTTCTTTAATTTGTAATTATCCATGTTTTATAGAACAAATTAATTGGTATTTTAGCAACTTAAATGCTCCTTTGTTTGAACACAAAAGACACCAGAGGTGTGGATACTGCTTAGAGAGGTCAAACCGTCTATTCTGCATTTAATTTTCCAGTTGTTAAAAGCAGTCACTGTAGCCCTGAAGTAAAAGCTACTCGAAAGCTACGTGATTAATAATCATTGTGTTATCCAAAAGTTAGCCAAATACTGGCTGCAGTTTTAAATGAGCAAAATGTAATGCTAATAGTTGCGCATTTGCTGCTGTATTTGGGATTATTGTCCTGATGCATGACACAATGTGGGCCAAACTTTAGTTCTCAGACAGACAACCTCACTTTTGACTCTAGAATACTTTGGTATACAGAGGAGTTCATGGCCCACTCAGTGACTGTAAGGTGCCCAGGTCCTGTGGCTGTTCTTGTGTGTGTGTGTGTGTGTGTGTGTGTGGTGGTGGTGGGGGTGTGCCGACCTTTGGGTGAATTTGCTGGGACTTCCACTCCTGGGAAGATCGACAACTGTCTTGAATGTTTTCCCACTTGTGAAAAATCTTTCTCACTGTAGAATGATGGATTTCAAATTGTTTGGAAATGGTCTTAAAACCCTTCCCAGATTGATGGGCAGCAACAGTTGCTTCATTCATTGCTGATGTCCTTCCTCCTTGGCATTGTGCTAACACACACCTGAAAGCCCCAGACCAGCAAAAAAAAAAAAAAAGGTGTGCACACTTGCTGGTGATCAGCTAATCAACTGGATTTGATCAGTAGCACGTAGCTGCAGATACAAGCCTTGTACTTCCTATGGAAGCAGTAAGGGTTGCATCTGCATTCAGGCTTAGTTTTTGTTAAATAACTAATCATATGGTGTAATATGTCATGTGTTGTTTTTCATCTGAATGTGTATTTATCTCATTTTAAGACCTGGTAAGGACCAGATGATTTTTAGTATGTAAAACTTTTTAAATTATGTAAGATTTAACTGGAATCCTACGTAATGAAAATATTGCCCCCGACCCCCCCACCCCCTGTGACCCTGAATAGGATAAGTGGAGGAATGGATGGATGGAGGGATGGTCATAAGGCTTGTTAAAGCCTTTTGGATTTTGCTTTATAGAATAAAATTATAAAAACTGAGATAATGTACAAACTGGTCCTTTAAGGAACACAAACTGATCGAGCCATGTATTTGGTGGTTGTCATTTCTGTTCTGGATCAGGTCTTCAATGCTACTGATGAGAGATTATTATGGTAATGCTAACAGCACTGCTAGCCTTCCGAGGTTCATGGTGTCAGCGTTCCTCACGTGAACCGAGACACTCCGCGAAATGTCAGCCTCTGCCTCATGTGTGGCTATGTGCGTGTACGTACGTGTGTCGAGGAGAGATGACTTACGATAAAGGAGTCACCCACAATTGTGTAAAGATGCACACAAGCAATGCACATACTCACACACACACACACACACACATACTCTCACACATGCACATCTGCATGCTTTAACACACGCGCGCCAAGCTCAGATATTAATTAAAGTTCATTGCTTCAGTAATTAGCAGGGCAGGATAATACCAATAAGTGACTTATTGCCCCCCCAGGTTCAGCTCTCCCTCGAACTTTAATTGAATGAGTGACATTAAAACTTCAGTGGCCATTTGGCAAGGTTGACTAAACAGTCGTAAACAGCAAAGGAAACACTTCAAGCATGAAGGAAAGGCTTCTCAGAGACCGAAGTGTCCTATTCCTTTAGCTCTGGGGAACCCATAATCAATAATGAGTACGAGCTGAAATGTCATACGTTGGAATCTGCATGATATACAATATGTTGCCAGTTTGTTAAGAAGAGATCTACAACCGAAAAAATTTCAATGAAAACTTTGAGAAGTTTTTAATGCTCAGGTTTTGCTGATAGAGACACAAAGCATGCCATCTCTAGTCACAGGTGTAGCTGTCATAGCTAAAACATGCCCTCTTATCAAACAACAATATCAGTGATTGGTTCAAAAACAACTTGTGTTTTCAAAATGAGCGTGCCTACACGTGGCTTTGTGTGTCATATTGGTCATACAAGGGTGCAATGTTGTTGTTAAAAACATAGATATTAGTCGTAAAACAACCCATGAGGTTGTTTTGTAAAGTAGGATGGGCTCATCATGGCCTACTGGGACCTGTGATAGAAATCAAGCCATGGTAAATCAAGTTTGTTTTATCTATATTTTCCCTGCAGTGACAAGTTTATATGTCTGCTATGGAAACAGTTCTATTGGATTGCATAATGGTTTACAAGGCTGTCTAATAAACTATTATAGGTGCTTCCACCAGGTGAAGAAAAAGAAATGTCTGGTAAATTAAAGAACTCTTGATAGGGCTTGATCAGAGGCAAGTCAAACTAGCTCTCCTGGATCTACCACTTCCTTTTAAGTCTTAAAGCCTTTGAATTCTATATCCCATCTTATAAAATTACATTTTTATTATTATTTTTTAATTAAATCGTTCGCTGCCGTTCTTTCCTTTGCATTTTATCCTGTTCTCTCTCTCTTAGCATCAAGCCAATCAATCATCATCCATTTTGTGCCTCTCCTGTCCCAACCTCAAATCTTATGCACACCACACACACACACTCACACAGACATGCACAGATAGGTGCACATACTGTACGTCCTCATATACACGTATACAAAGGCATGCATGCAATTACACGCACACAGAACACACTGTTTCTGCTGTGCCTTTGTGCTCCTTTAACCTTGAGGTCCGCAAGCGCCCCACTGTGATAATCTCTCAGACTGCCTTCATTACTGTTATAGGACATAGCACACACACACACATGCAGAGACAAGCATCAAGGAAAAGCACATACGTTTAAGTCCCACCACATCTACTACACACTTATGTGTGCACGCGCGCACACACACACACACACACACACACACACACACACAGGTAAGAGGTGGAGCATTTAAAATCCTTTTTTTTCTCACTATTGACTTGAATCAGCATTAGGCTCATCAGATAGTCCGGGCAGTGCTGGGTGTGTGTGTGTGTGTGTGCGAGTGTGCGTTATTGGCTGTCCTCCGCCTAACTGGCTAGACGGACACAGCCTCCAGGAATGTCAAACCTCCAACCTGCATTTTGATGTGGGCACCCGCAGTCACTTGTACACCATCGCCCACCACGCGTTACTCTGTGTGTGTGTGTGTGTGTGTGTGTGTGTGTGTATTTGTGCGTGTCTTGCGTGAGTGACAGGCCCTGGGCATCAGAATAACAGCACAGGTAGAGAAACAGTGTATAGGGAGGAAACTTTTAATAACACATCATTATGTGTGTGTGTGTGTGTGTGTGTTTGTGTGTGCGTGTTTGTGTGTGCGAGTGAGTGTGTGCTGTTTGTTTTTGGTTTGTTTTTTTATATAAATGTGACTCCTAGAAAAAGAATTTCTTGTATACCTTGTCAAGATATATTCATATTTTTATAATACTCATATAATTCATCCCTAACATGCATTTTTCACCCTTGTGTAAACATACTGGAGAAGTGGGATTTGTTTTTGTGTATATGTGTGTGTGTGTGTGTGTGTGTGTGTGTGTGTGTGTGTGTGTGTGTGTGTGTGTGCCCTTTAAGTGCCAGTGACAGCAGCCTGGCATGCGATCTACGCTGCCACTCAGTGACTCGCCGCTCCCACCTATCTCTTTTATTTGCACTTTTCGTCACCTGCTCACTCTGTGACACAACCTCTAGTTTATGAGAAAGTTTTGAATGATTGATTCTTTTATCTTTTCACTCATTTTCAGTATCAAAAATCACAATGAAAGACGCACAAGGGTTACAGCCTACACATTTAAAATTGGAGAGCAGCTTTAATACCAAGGCTGTAAAGGCTTTCTTTAATGCGCTGCAATCCTTTAAAACTCTCTTAACCCTAGAGAATATGTTCTGATTTTCTTTCCTCAGATGGCAAATATTTCAATAGGAGAAATAATGACTTTGTTTAAGAAAGATCAAATGTGACTGGCTTTTATACTGGCAGAAATAGTCAGCGGCACTATGGCAACTAGTGTGTCTAAATAAATTAAAATATTGTGAAAAAAAGTTCATTTTTCTTTCATAACTTATTTTAAAAGGATAAACATGTATTCATGGATTCTGCATTCATTATATTTAAAGTGAAATATTTCAAGCATTGTTGTTTATAGCTCATCAAAACCAGAAATCCGGTATCTCAGATCACACACACACACACACACACACACACACACACACACACACACACACACACACATATATATATATATATATATATATATATATATATATATATATATATATATATATATATATATATATATATATTGGTTTTTTTGTTTTTTTTTTTTTTAATCTATCAGAAAGGGATTTACAATACAGACACTTCTGGAAAGTATGTTCATTCAGACACTCAATACTTAGAGTTAAAGATGCTTGAAATCCTGCATCAGTGTGACATGGCATGGAGGCGATCAGGTTGTGGCTCTGCTAAGGTGTTACCGAAACCCAGGTAGCTTTAACAGTAACCTTCAGCTTTTCTGTATATTTGAGTCGGGTGTTGCTCGTCTTCCTCTTGATAACACCACGTAGGTTTTCGGTGGAGTTCAGGTCAGACAAGTTGGATGGCCAATCAAGCTCACTGTCAGCAGTTGCAGTAGTAGTGGCTCTGTGGGTAGGTGCCTTGCCAGGTCCTGCTGGAAATCAGCATCTCCATAAAGCTTGTCAAGCAGATAGAAGCATGACGCGCTCCTGGTAGACAGCAGTGTTGACTCTGGACTTGGTAAAAGATCATCTGACATCATCACAGACTGCAGAAACTTCACACTGAACTTCAGAAACCTTGGACTCTGTGCCTCGCCACTCTCCTTCCAGGCTCCAGAACCTGATGAAATGCTAGTCCACTTCATGTTGTCCTTAGTTAAGGTAAGATGCTTCCGACTGTGGCTTCATATTTGGAATGAGACAATTGTAGCTCCTTTCCCAAAGACCTCTGTGCATGATGTCTCTCGATGCTCAGACACCGGCCTCAGTCCACTCCTTGTGAAGTTGGAGATTATGTGGTGGCTTTTTTGAAGTTTGAAACCAGTGTTCAGCATAGATAATTATAAATGTGAAGATTGTAAAGTTTCTCTTTGCTCTTTGTTATTTAGGGTTGGAAGCAGTCCTGCTCCAGAAGGTCACTTACATTAAGCTAGCATTGCACAAATGCTTTGAATGGACTTTCACTGGTGCACAAGACATCTTGCGCCCACTTAGTTAATTAAAGAATAAAAGTATTTGTCATCTCAGAATCTGAATTTTTCTATGAGGGGTTTTTTAAATTAAAAACAAAGAAAAAAAAACAACCCCACACACACATTGTTAATAGAAGTGAAGTATTTTTTATCCATAAATTATCCAATTTCTTTTTCTTCTGGTCTTTGTTTAGTGTTCCACACCACCTGTTCCTAATTATCCAGTCAGTTTTCCCAGTACATATAACTTCTCGTTGGAAGATTGTACTCCCTGTAGTCAAGCATTTCAACCATTTTGATTTGTGTCTAGTTTGGCTCTCCATTGCACACAAAAACATTGAGCCACACCGCTTACACTTTGAATTCAAGTGTTTTCAGTCCCATTGCCACAGGTGTATAAAATCCCTTAGCCACGTAGTCTGCCTTTACAAACATTTGTGAAAGATTGGCTTGTTCTAAAGAGCTCACTGAATTTGAGTGTGGTACTGTGATAGGATGCCACCGTTGCAACAAGTCAGTTCATGAAATTTCTTCCATCCTAAATATTCGTCAATCAACTGTAAGTGGTGTCGTTGCAAAGTGGAAGCATTTAGGAGCCACAGTTACTCAACCCTGAAGTGGAAGGCCACATAAAGTTGCAGAGTGCGGTTGCTGAATGCTGAGTCACATAGTGCATACGTTTCCGTATCAAATGCATTTCTAGGTAGTGTTCCTTGTAAATGACCCTTCATGCTTGTTTTAAAGATATGGCTTGCATTAAAGATTTGGATTTTTAGTGTTTTAATGTCTCTGGTATGAACAAAATGAACAAAATTGTTTAAACTAATTCTCATATTTAAGAGCAACGCAAATTAACAAATTTATTAGCTTGAAGCTTGCTACTATTTTTGCAAAATTTAAGATAAAAAATAAGTGACTGCAATACAAAGAGTTATGAAAAGTATTTAAAAAGGCATAAAAGACAAGGAACTGACCCAGACAGTCACAACTGGACAACTGGTGAAAAAGAACTGTGAGCTGTAAACTTACTGTAACTGTTAGGACTTTCTTCTGACTTTAGACTAAAGCACTTGCTATTCTTTTTTTTTTTTAATTATTCCTATTTCTCAAGTTTGAATGAGGAACCTCTTCATCTGTTTAGACTGAAAAAATATAACTAAATCAAACTTTCTCATCTTCAGCTGTCGAAAGCTGTCTTGTGCAAAACCTTCCAAATAATCATTCTCCACCTTCGGAACGGCATTTAAAGCACATAAATGAATCTGCCATAAACAAAAACATAAAATCGAGGCTGAGCGAGCCGAGGCAGTTCACCGTACATGCATTTAGCCACAAAATGCCAATCTTTTCTCAATGCCCTGATGGCATCCTTGGAAAGATTTAATTTTCCCTCAAGTGCCTGCCTCCTATCTCTTAGAAAAGTATGCTGTGGTTTCTCCACAAGGTTCCCTCACTCGGAGGATACATCTCTCTTCAGTCTGAGTTCAAGTGTCTAATCTTCTGCGTCTCAAGGTCAGCATTTGTATGCACTCTTAAGGGTCTTGATTCAAACAAATGAGACAAGAAAATTAATCGGAGGCAATGCATGAAGTGTTGAGGGTGCATGTGTGTGTGCGTCTGTCTGTGTGTGTGGAGGTATGAATGCAAATTACTACGTGTGTGTCCAACTGGAGTCGGTAGAGGGAGAGCTCAGCTGCTCGGGTCCTGGGCCCGATGGGATTGAACGAGGGATGAAAGAGAAAGATAAAAGACAGGGAGAGAAAAGGTGGAAGAGAGAGACCGTGCACTGTGCAGAGTGGAACATTGTTCTCTTGATCACAGTCAGAAGGTTTTGTGTAAGTGTGTGTTTCTGTTTCTGTGCAATCCTGTTTGCGTGCATGTCCACTCATAAATATATGGGTGTTTAATTAGTTGCAATGCCATGCATGCATTTCATTGTGTTCAAGACTTTCTTAACTTCATGTTCTTGTGATTTCTATTCCAAAAACCTTAATTCTGTGGTGCTCCTTATATCCCTTTGTTTGTTAAAGTTTACTTTAACACTTTGAATGCTGATTTTTTTTTTTTTAAAGGGAGGGGGTAGTTTGAAAATTTTTAATAAAAACTAAAACAACTTCCTAACTTATTGTCACTTCATTAGCTCATAAGCTCCTCTTTGTTCATCCTTAATCATAAGGAAAATCAGATAACTAGAGAGCTGGGTGGTGAAGACAGTAGGAGGGGAACATTTTATCCCTGCCATCTATCCATCCCACCCTTCCTCCTCTCCTCTTTTTTATCCTGTTTCCTCACATCTATTATTCACCCCATTTGGCAGCCAGGCGCACACCTAAATAAACCTCTAGCTATGTCATCTCTCCCTCCCTTCATCATGTTCACCATTCATCAGTTTCACTCTTCTGTCTCCATCTACCTACAGTAGAGGCCCATTCTTTGAGAAATGCGCACACCCACATGCACAAATTTTTTTTTTGTTTGTTTAATTTTAAAAAGGCACCCTTTATATTTTTAAGAAGTTTCAAATGGTGAACACAGCAGAGAGGAATTTGGTAAGATGTGACTCCTGATCTGGAGACTTCACAAAGAATTTGACAAAATTCTTTGCCTCAGCAGAGAGAGGTCAAAGAATCACTTTATATAAATTGTGTTGTTCTGATTATAATTACTAGACAGAGCAAAATATTGTAAGTCTTCCATTTGTGATATATTATAAACACTAGGGCTGGGCAATTAATCGAAAAAAGGAAAAAAAGAACTCCATTGACTTCAGTCTGGAATCTGCAGAAGTCTTGTTTCAACAAATTTAAACACTAAATTTAAAGGCAATTTGCACTTTTGTTACTACTTGTGCTAAAAACAGATGATGCAGCTTATACTTACCCACAAAATGGTCTTCATATCATATTAGCACAAGGATATGCAAGTGAACAGACGTAGCATGAATGGAGCGTCAGCCTGACAACTGAACCCAACTGAAAAACTGAATTGAGCCTGAACACAAATACTGTTCTTGACCTGTTTGCTAGAGTCCTGCCTATGTGTGCGAGTGGCCTAGAAAGTGGTATGAAGGCACAAAGGAATTAAATTACTATTTAAACACTTGTTGTCTCCTACACTCAGCTGTTGTACATGGTTGGAACTGAGTTGAAAATCATCTGTGACATTATCTTTTAAAAATGTGTGGGTATGTGACACTAGGTTTTCCCACATGTGCCAACTCCAGATGGCCTCAAAGAGACAACAGGTAATGCCAACATCACACACACGTACAAAGCGATGACCCACCCCTGAGACCCCTCTAACCAGGCTTTATGCAGAGATCAAAAACAAAGTATAAAAGAAGAAATCAGAACTGATGGCATTGAAGGCTCAACAGTAAGAGAGAGAGGAAATTACCTGTCTTACAGTGAGAGGAAAGATTTTTATGATGGCATCAAAGCAATGTGAAGAGTGCCTGCGTGTTCATACACATGTGGACACATTTGAAAGGCAAAGATTTCTGACACAGTAGTATATCCCTAACATAGAACTGCATATAAAAATAATGTATTGTAAATGCCAAACATCCCACTACCACAAGTTAATGAATTCCACCACTTCAGCAGTAACTTAACATGTAATTATTTCCTCCAGGAAGTTTTCGCTGATAACTAACAACTGTGTCTCTCTGTTTATTGGAATAATTTTAACAAATGAGACAACTTATGTTGTCGGCGTTGTAATGTAACTTTAAAAACACACAGCTAACACAGCTTCGAAAAGCTCACAGAAGTGTTTTCACTTATTAATAAAACCTCTTAGCAGGAATCTGTGGGCACGAACAGATCGTCATTAAAAGGCCCTTTTAACAGATATCCCAGTAAAAGAACATGTGTAAATGGTAAAATTAATGATGCTTGAATTTAGCTGCCTCGGTTTCAGTCCTGCTTTTTGCTCACACTTTATATATTGTTTCCTTTCTGTGAACAAAACCATTCCCTGGGTCTCTACATACTAAGTATTTGACTGTCTACTCTATAATGCACAGCAAGAAGTACTTGTGTTTTCTTTGTGAAAGTCTTAAGGGTGCATATGCTATACAATGATGCTAGAATATTTAAGTGTTATATTTGCATTCATGAGTTGGTGAGGGGAATGTAAGGGACTATCATGAGAGGACACAAGGAAAGGAATCAAGGATGTAGTAGCTAAAAATGTGTGAGCAGTGTAGTGCACAAACTGTGTCGCTGATACAGAAATAAATTATTGATTTTTAATGTAAAAACTAAACCATACTTTGATTATATTAAAGAGCTGCGGTTTATTAATCTAAGTTGCTTATATTTACTAAAGTCAGTGGAGTTTTGAGTTTCAGGTCATTCAGATGATCATTGCAGGTCTTGTCCCCATTGCTAGATGGCATATGCAAAAGCACTGTGTTAAGAGAATGAACTGATAGTGTCATTTTTTACATCATATTCTTTGGAATATTTAGGTACTACACTGTTACACTGTTCTCTGTGATCAGTCAATTTTTTTCACTGCCACAAGAAGTCCTAAACTTAGCAAAGTTCAAAGAAGAAATAAAGATGGAAGCACTAACTAGCACTAACTAGCCTAAACAGAGACCTCCCTCTCCCCAGCCATCTCACCTGGCCACCAGACGCTCTCCCTCGAGCTCCCTCCCCAGGCCTGGCTCCAGGGTGGGGCCCCAGTAACCCAATCCCAGGCAGGGTAAACAGTTCCCTTCTTGACATTTCCATAGGGGTTTTCTGAATCGTTCTTTGTCTGGTCTCTCACCCAGGAACAATTTGCCATGGGAGACCCTACCAGGGGGACAAGCCCCCAGACATAGTAGCTCCTGGGATCACTGGGATACACAAACCCATCCACCATGATAAGGTGGCGAGTCATGGAGGAGTTCATGAATTTCTTCACAAAAAAATTTTTAACCATTCGAGGAAAATGTATTCATAACCATTTCAAAGACATATCTTCATGTTTGACTGCTTTCATTACTGCTGGTATTTGTTTATACTCTCTCTCTCTCCAATTGATCTTTTGGAGTTAGCTTCAATAGTTACTTCCTCCAAAACATCAACATGTTTATTAGATTCCATTCCTACTAGACTGCTCAAAGAACTGATGCTTTAATCTTAAAAATGATCAATCTGTCGTTATTAGGTGGCTATGTACCACAGGTTTTTAAGGTGGCATTAATTAAACCATTACTTAAAAAGCCACCACTTGACCCAGCTGTCTTAGCTAATTATAGGCCAATCTCCAACCTTCCTTTTCTGTTAAAAATCCTTGAAAGAGTAGTTGTAAAACAGCTAACTGATCATCTGCAGAGGAATGGTTTATTTTAAGAGTTTCAGTCAGGTTTCAGAATTTATCACAGTACAGAAACCGCATTAGTGAAGTTTGCAAATGATCTTCTTATGGCCCCTGTGTCACGACTGGTGCTGGCACGGCAGGGAGGACCCCAAAGCAGGACGCAGGCAGGTGCGGACGTGTGCTTTAACTCTTTTATTAACAGGCTGGTCAGGGCCAGCTACACAAGACAAAACTCAAAACTCGAAATAACACGAAACTAAACACCAGCCGACATCCACAGATGAATAGACGACAAGGACCCGAACAAAGAACAAAGGAAAATCAAGGGCTTAAATACACAAGAGGACTGATGAGGGAATAGAACACAGGAGGGAACACAGGTGAACCAAATTAACCTAAATTCACAGGGGAAAGTAAACTAAACACAAAACACAGGGAACACAAGACTGTCAAAAGAAAACAGGAAGTGGCACAGGGGAACAGAGACGCAGACTTGACACCAGACAAGGACGCAGACCTGAACACAAAGCAAGACACTAGGCCACCGGCCCAGAACCGTGACACCCTGATCATGAAATGTCATGTTGACCATAACATTTTATTACAGAGATTAGAGCATGCATTAGAGTATTAAAGGTACTGCGCTGCAGTGGTTTGAATCATTTTTATCTAATAGACTCCAATTTTTTCATGTAAATGGTGGATCTCCTTTACACACTAAGGTTAATTATGGAGTTCCACAGGGTTCTGTGGTAGGACCAATTCTGTTTACATTATACATGCTTCCTTTAGGCCAGGGGTATTCAACTCCAGGCCTCGAGGGCCAGTGTCCTGCAGGTTTTAGATGTGTCTCTGCTTCAACACACCTGAGTCAAATATAGAAGTCATTAGCAGGACTCTGGAGAACTTTACTGCATACTGAGGAGGTAATTCAGCCATTTGATTCAGGTGTGTTGGATCACGGATATCTAAAACCTGCAGGACACCGGCCCTAGGCAGTATTATTAGAGAGCATTGCATACATTTTCATTGTTATACAGATGATACCCAACTATAGCTGTCAGTGAAGCTAGATGACACACATCAATTAGTTAAACCGTAGGAATGTCTTAAAGAAACAAAGGCCAGGATGACCTCTAATTTCCTGCTTCTAAATTCAGATAAAACTGAAGTTCTTGTGCTTGGCCACACAAATCTTAGAAACATGGTGTCTAAACGGATACTTATTCCGGATGGCATTACCTGGGCCTCCAGTAACACTGTGAGAAATCTTGGAGTTATTTTTGACCAAGATATGTCCTTCAATGCACATATGTAGGACTGATTTCTTGCATTTGCGCAATACTTCTAAAATTAGAAACATTTTGTCTCAGAGTGATGCTGAAAAGCTAATTAATGCATTTATTATTTCTAGGCTTGACTATTGTAATTCATTATTATCAGGCTGTCCTAAAATCTCCCTGAAAAGCCTTCAGTTGATACAAAATGCTGTAAAATGCTCCCATATCGAATTCTCTTCATTGGCTCCCTGCTAAATCCAGAATAGAATTTCAAATTCTTCATCTTACAAGGTCTCAAGGTCTTGAATAATAAGGCCCCATCTTATCTTAAAGACCTCATAGTACCATATCACCCCAATAGATCACTTTGCTCTGAGACTGCTTACTTACTTATGGTTCCTAGGATAGAGAAGAATGGGAGGCAGAGCCTTCAGCATTCAGCCCCCTCTTCTGTGGAACCAGCTCCCAATTTGGACACCCTCTCTATTTTTAAGATTAGGCTTAAAACTTTCCTTTCTGATAAAATTTACAATTAGGGCTGGATCACCTGAACCTTCCCTCAGTTATGCTGCAATAGGCCTAGGCTGCTGGGTGATTCCCATGACACACTGTGTTTGTTTTCATTCACCTTTTTTACTCTGTTTATACACCACTCTGCATTTAATCACTAGTTATTATTAATCTCTCGTTCTCTTTTCACAGCATGTCTTTTGTCCCATCTCACTCCCCTCAACCCCAACCAGTTGCGGCAGATGACTACCCCTCCTTGAACCTGGTTCTGCCAGAGGTTTCTTCCTGTTAAAAGGGAGTTTTTCCTTCCCACTGTCACCAAGTGCGTACTCATAGGGGGTCATTTTGACTTTTGGGTTTTCTCTGTATTGTAGGTTCTTTATCTTACACTTTAAAGTGCCTTGAAATGACTGTTTGTTGTGATTTTGCACTATATAAATAAAATTGAACTGAATTGAATTGAATAGTAGACATATAAGACTGTCATTTATTTCTCTGTCTGTTCAGCTGTTTGTTTGCTATACTTCAATAACAAATCTTGTTTCTAGATTTTTACACATAATTAAACGTCCAAAACTGTATTTCTACTCAGGGTGAATGTGATTGGATTTGTTTGGTTTTTCCTTCTGTGAGGGTGAGAGGTTTCAACAGCTAGCAATTACAATGAAAACAAACAAACAAAAAAAATAAAAATAAAAGCTAGTGTTGTGGTAGTCGAGATCAGTCTTGGTCTCGAGACCGCTTTTTGATGGTCTCGGTCTTGTCATGTCGAGACCGCAACTGTGGCAATATAACTAAATTGCCAGAATATTGTCCAGTTTGTTTATTAATATCCTTTCTTTTATTGGATGTAAAACGTACTGATTCAAATCCAACAAAGGTTGCGCTCCTCTGCCCTCTCTTTGGAGCACACCTCGCAGACTCCGCCCCGGGTCACTGCTATTACCGCAGCTTTCGCCTGTATAATTTCATCTACAACAGAGGGCGGGCAGTTTCATTCACAATGTGCATGTCTGAGCTCGCTACTGTCCTGTGTGCGCATGAATTCACGGGCTACAGAAATCAGAAGTGCCATTAGCACTGGTGATCGTTTGGTGTGGTAGTTCCCCCCTCTCCACCCCGCTTCAGTGTCGATGGGCTCCGCTGGTTAGCGACTAAAAAGAGACCTGCAGTAGAAACGTAATTTGGAGGATGCTTGTGAATATAAAGCATTACAGCATTAAGCTCATGCAGCCCCCAGTTTTTCAACTAAAACAACAGCAGCTGTTTTATGTGCAGTCAGTCTGCACACACACAGCAAGCACAAAGACGTGGTGAGCTCAGGTGGAGGGAAAGGAGCTCTTGTTCCTGTAACCACCTTAAAACCTTTACTGGGAAACAGGTGGAGGTCCTTCATCAACCACCTGACCAGCAGCATGAAAACAGAGAACACTGTAGCTGCTCCATCCACGCTGTTTGTTTCACACAGAGAAACATCTGCAGTACAGAAGTTAAAATATGCTGATGAATTGTTAAAATGAAAAATTATTTCTTATACAATTACTTGATTAATTGATGGAGTAATCGATAGAATACTTGATTACTAAAATAATTTATGGTTGCAGCTCTACTTGTATTCAGAAAGCCATAGTCAAACATTAGTTTTCAGCACCAGTGGAGCTATAAAAAGCCTCCAAGAATTAAAAAAAAACTACAGTTCCCAGCAAGATGATGTATGTCACTTCCTGTTGTTGCATTAAAAACGTGATAGTTTATGCTTACAACATGGTGGCTGATATTCTAAAAATAGGAAATGCTTTTAGCAGCTGATCGTTAAAACATCTGGATTATGTTTTTGTTGTGTATGCTTTTTATGTGATTTCTGCAAACCCATTTCTGGAAGGAAACGGCACTCTAGGACACGTTAAATGCAGGATATATAAATGTAACTCTTCTGGATTATATGCAAAAATTATCACTCTATTGATCTAATAAGTCCTGGTTTAGAGTTCTGTATTGGTCCTACGTACTTAACTGAAAATCCTCTCTGAACCTGAACTGAAATGCACCTCGAAACATGTAATTACACATCCACAAAGACTGTGATTACTGCCTAGGTTTCAGAGGTGCTTTCCAGTTACATCGTAGGCCCTGTCACTCAATGAACAAGCATTTAGTGGTTACCATTAGCTTACTAATTAGCATTAGCATTAGTGCTAGGCTGAAAAAAATTTCTTGCTAGAACTCTGTAGTTACCATGGCCACCAATGATGGCAGATAAGTAAGTTGTTTTTCCGCCATTAGTACATTGAGCGAGTGGTGGGCAGATAGATCCAAATATTGATAATATCTATACCAACATTGGTATTGGTATTGATCAATGCCAGTGTAGTGAGATCGATACTTTAGCTTCAGTTTCTCTCCCGTATGCGGTGCTGCAGTTTCATCAAATTTGCTATAAAACATTTAAAGCAAATTTATTTTTTTGTACAGCTTGATAAATTAAGAAAAAAATCTAGAAAATTAGTGAATGAAGGGAAATTTTTTATTACATCTTTGTATTATTCTTTCTGAACACTCTACCTGGGAAAAAAGTTTGCATTTGTTCTTGAGTGATGATTTTGTACACTTCATTTATGAAAGAAAAAAATCCAGACATCAATGTATGGGGAAAATTGTTTTTGCTCTATTGCGTCAGAACAATAACTTTTATTTTGATAAAATATTTTCTTCTTACCTATAAACTTTGCCAAGTTCTATCTTAATTAATGATCCAAAGAAAAAAAATCACAAACCAATTAAACTTAATGAAAACTCTTCATAATTATTAACAAGTATCTGTATCAGTACTGGCCCTGTATTCACTTGGCATTGGATTGTAAAAAATAGATTTTTATAAAAGTTACACACTGCAGCTTTAATCTGTATAAGAGAGAAACTTGTGGCTTTAGTGCGTACTGTTGATGATTATTTGCCATGTTTTCAGTTTTACACATTTAGCTATGTGGTTTTAAAATAGCACCCATTTTCCCAGAGATTGTTGTTGGTTTAAAAACAGCATAACTTTCTGTATTGTTTATGACAGGCAGAGAACAGTTAAGACTATTGTGATGAACTATGAATAACTGTCTTACATTCTGTGATAAATGATGGAAGTCACCCAGGAGTATTAAATAAAGATGGTTACATTTATTTGAGCTGTGAGTGTTTGATATCTAGGTGATTTTATAGGAATGTGGATCTTTAAGATCAATTTGAGAAGTGATTTTGATCATGTTTCACATTTTATTGTGTCATGTAGCGTGGGGCACTGGTCTTGGTCTTGTCTCGGTCTCGCCCTCCCTCAGTCTTGGACCCTAAAAGTCTGTTGGGGTGCCCAAAATTATGGACCTGCCTAATTTTGTTTAAATAATTATTGCACACTTTCTGTAAATCCTATAAACTTCATTTAACTTATCAAATATCACTGTGCTCATCTGCGATATGGTATATTTAACTGAAATTGCTGATCCAAACAACCAATGATTTATAAAGGAAAATCATGAAAATTATCAGGGGTGCCCAAACTTTTGCATAGCACTGTATGTAAATTATGTAATGTAATGGTGTGAAAATGAATTGAAACAACATGCTGTGGAATTAAAGAATTAACAAAAAAATTCTCTACATTGTGAGACTGTACATGAAAAGTTGTTCACTTCCAAATAATAATTTTAGACTGAGCATTGATTTCATGTACCTGAGCTGTGAGATATAAGGCAGACACTGAAGGAAACTCCTCACTTCACTCTCTTCATGTGACCAGCCTGTCAGCTCCACTTGTTTCTTCACTGGTTGGAGTTTGAGCACTTCCAGGAGGATGGAGGTCTTTCTCTCTGAGAGGTTTATGGACCAGACTGCAGGAGCTGACTGGAAGAACTGACTGTAATGATGGAAGGACACTCAGACCTGTTTTAGTCTCACAGTTCTTCACATGGGAGTACAGATCCAGCAGGAAATCACACTGATATTTTCCATCCATGTATCTCTCATTCAAAGGGAATGTTTGATATGTGCACACTGATGATAACAGCTCCAGTATCTTCTCTCCTGTCTGCTGTTCTCTCTCTGCTGCTGCACAGAACAGATTCACAAAGAACCTGACTGCTTCATGAAGATGTGACCACTGAAGTTGACCACTGGAACAATAAGAAGGAATTATTTAGTGATGATTTGATCTCAACTGCATAAACACAACCACACACTACTGATGGACTCCATCTTGTCCATGTGTGTCCTGTATATAATGAAAGTCCATTTTAAAGCCATCTTCCATCAGAGCAGCTGAACATTGTTGTTAGACTGTTACTGACTCACAACACAAACACTAATCCTGTGTGTGAAATCACTGCGTACTGAACTGTAACTGTCATTTGATTTGCTGTCTGACTTTAGAGAGTCAAACACTAAATATCAACAATATAGAAACACACAGAGTGGAACAACAACATCTACACTTCATATCTTGGACAACAGCAGCTTCACCTGCTGCTGAGATCACACACGTGTAAATCAAATATTTACTAATATTTATCTGAGTAATTTAGATTTTGATTCATTTACTTCTGTAAGTGCTTTAAAATTAAATTGAAAGGAATGTTTCCTGATCCAGCACAGGGGTCAAACACAAACAGATTCATGGGTTGGTGAACTATGTAGAGGTTAAAGTCAGAGTTTTAATGTCACCAAACTAGTACTCTTATTACCTGGTTAGATCACCATGGTAACTGATGCTGAACACAGAGCCTGGTCTGGATCAGGTGATGTTCAGAGTTTCAGTTTAAAATCAGCTTCATTGTTCAGCTCTTTGTGCAGCACCAGATCATTGATGTTTTATTTTGAAGTTGATGTTATTGTTGCTGTTGTTATTCTTATTAGACATTATTTCATTTTTCTCATACAGTAAACAATAAAAACAGAAAACCTCTGTGTTCTCATTTTTCATGAATCTTAATCATACATGTTTATAAAATCAACAAGTGAGTAAAAAAGTCAAATGAATACAGAGATGCACAGAGTGTACTGTTTCCCTCTGAAATGGAGAAAAGTTGAAAAACAACATTTAATGTGGTGATTACTGATGAGGAAATATCACATGAATATTTTAAATTGTTCAATCGTATTAGAATTTATTGGTTTAAATATTTCCATAATTGTTTTTATATTCTTCTCTTCAACTGAATTGATTATGTAAAGAAGAGTTCATGTACCTGAGCTGTGAGATATAAGGCAGACACTGAAGGAAACTCCTCACTTCACTCTCTTCATGTGAGCAGCCTGTCAGCTCCACTTGTTTCTTCACTGGTTGGAGTTTGAGCACTTCCAGGAGGATGGAGGTCTTTCTCTCTGAGAGGTTTATGGACCAGACTGCAGGAGCTGACTGGAAAACTGACTGTAATGATGGAAGGACACTCAGACCGGATTTAGTCTTATAGTCCTTCACATAGGAGTACAGATCCAGCAGGAAATCACACTGATACTTTCTCTTCATCCATGTTTCTCTCATTCAAAGGGAATGTTTGATATGTGCACACTGATGATAACAGCTCCAGTATCTTCTCTCCTGTCTGCTGTTCTCTCTCTGCTGCTGCACAGAACAGATTCACAAAGAACCTGACTGCTTCATGAAGATGTAACCACTGAAGTTGACCACTGGAACAATAAGAAGGAAATTATTTAGTGATGATTTGATCTCAGCTGCATAAACACAACCACACACTACTGATGGACTCCATCTTGTCCATGTGTGTCCTGTATATAATGAAAGTCCATTTTAAAGCCATCTTCCATCAGAGCAGCTGAACATTGTTGTTAGACTGTTACTGACTCACAACACAAACACTAATCCTGTGTGTGAAATCACTGCGTACTGAACTGTAACTGTCATTTGATTTGCTGTCTGACTCTAGAGAGTCAAACACTAAATATCAACAATATAGAAACACACAGAGTGGAACAACAACATCTACACTTCATATCTTGGACAACAGCAGCTTCAC
>JAMQGT020013341.1:0-81537 GCA_024447675.2 Pterophyllum scalare
TAACCCTGATAAACCGGATCTAATAATCCAGTAGTTCTAAACTGGTTCATCTGATGGTTGGACGATTCATATAAACAATGTGTTAGAATCAGACTGTGTTTCCTAACTTTATTTAAACACAAACTTTAATTAAAGACTTACCATATTTAAAAACATTATTTAAATGCTAAAGTTCTCCAGTTTTCCATCCTGTCTTGAATTTAACAATAAAAATTTGATAAGTTTTTATGAAAATATTTTATTTAAATGTATGTATAATCTTTTTCACCTCACTATGTTGGAGAAGAAATATTGTTTTTGTCAGGCAGGGGGCGTAATGTCTCCATGCAAAAACCACTCACAACTCTTTTAAATGCGCCATTGCAAAAGCATTAAATAATAATAATTATTGTTGTTATTGTTTAGGCCTCAGAGAGTCTGAAGTAAAAAGACAAAGAACCAAAAATCTAAAAGTCATTAAAATAAATAAATAAATAAAAAATTACAGGTCACTTATTTTTTTCTTCTTCTTTTTTCTGGGGAAAAAAATAAAAGTGTAAGCTATGTTTCTGTAACTGAATGTACTTTGAAGCAATGAGGGAAAAAATATGCTGGTGAGCTGAAAACAGAGTTTTGATTACCCATGATTCACTGTTTACAAGCACTTGATCCCTCGGTCTGGTCTAACAGGCATGCTGTGGGGGGCCCATCAGGGTTGATTAAAGCATGCAAAGTGCTTTAATTGCTGCTAATAGAAGCTGACGCGCCTTTAATTAATAAACAGCGAGGTTAATGAATGCCGCTGTGACTGGCGGCTCCAGATGTCCAAACCAGAGCATCCTCAGGTTGTAATCTGCTGACTCGTCCTTTGAACGTCTCCTCGTCCTCTTCATTATGGCAGAGAGATGAGCTTTTATTGTGAAGGGGGAAACTTTTACTGACTTTTAAACTGTTGAAAACAATAATCAGTGATGTCAGCTGATTAGCTTTACATATTCTCATGTGAAGAAGAAACTAGGAAGTTAATGCTCCTGAAGCTGATCACATGATTAGAAACTGTCACCTTCAAACTTTGAAACTGACAGTTTATTCTTGTAGACTGATCTGTTCATTCAGGAAAAGTGCAGGAAATAGAGGTTTCCAGATATTTCTAAATATTTGTTTTGTAGGAATCTGTTCTTTCGGCACTTTTAATGTCGATGCAGAAAACGTGACAAACGCTCTCTACCGGTTTCAGTGCAAAAGTTTGAAACTAACTGGTTTAAAACATGAAGAAGAGTGTGATAAAAATCTGACTTCACCGAGAGAATGAGAGGGAAAAAACTCACCATGAAGGATGGACAGAAAGTCTTCATCAAACCATCAAAATCAGTTATTCATTTCATGTGCAAGAAGAAGAAACAGCAAAACCAAAAACCACTAAAATCTAACAGCACACTCATAAATCAAGTCATCAAGTCATAAAAAAACTGGAAACAAATGGGAACTTCACTTCTGCTGCTCTCATCCCCCAACCAGCAGATGATCCCATTCATGGTTCTGTTCATGGTTTAAAGCAGCCATTCTAAAAGTCAAGAGTGCTGCGGCCCACTTAAAAACCAGAAAATCCAACGGATGCCCACCCAATCTTAAATCTTCACTCTAATCAAAATACAAGAGAAAGTGAAAATTGTATTAAAAAAGCATAAACAACACAGGCTGTTGCCTATAAATTGCTAATGCTGCCCAGCCATGAAGTGTAAAGTGCTAAAGGACCCAAACTTCAATACAAGAGCAGTAAATTTAGGTCAGAGTAATGAGTAATATCACAAAATGACACCTCCTATTACCAGTTTTAATTCACTTTTTATATAAACAAATACATTTGTATAAATGTGTAACTATGCATACTCGTGAGTAATTTCAAACTGAATTTCTGTTATTACTGCGGCCCACCATCAGTACCTTCACGGCCCACCAGGCCCGAGCCCACACTTGGGGAACGACAGGTTCTAAAGTGTTCTTCATGTTTGCAGAACCTCTTCCCCTTCTGTGAGATTACTGTGTTTACTTGGACATCATGTCTGAAGTGGAACTGGATGCAGTTTGATGGTCACAGTTTTTCTGGCTCACTTTTAAATGGTGAACACTGAATGCCCTCATACTAAGTTATATATAAATGAACATTATAATGTAGTTTATTAACAGTGGTTATTATAGTGTTGCTGAGATCTTTAACCAACTGAATAAAATGAGCAATCTGGCAGGAAGATCGTACAACACACATATTTTAGCTTTAAAATGTTATTATTATAATATTCTACTATTCTTTTATCACTATTTGCCATTATATTATATATATTATATATTATATGCCATTGCCATATGTTGAGTGAGCACATTATATTGTTAGAAATAAATAATATTGTATTTGGTTTTGGCTTATTAAAATCAAAACAACTTAAAAACAAAGGTTTTTTACATATTGGAAATTTTAGCCTTGAACTCAGGACCCTGCAGCACTTTGTAATTCATTCAATAATAATAATAATAATAATAATAATAATAATAATAATAATAATAATAGTAATAATAGCTCGTATTTGCACAATCCTGGATCTAAATCCTATTCACATCCGGTTTTATTACAAAGTGTTTAATATAATATTTTCCAGCATTTTAGAGCAAAAAACCCTCAAAAACAAACAAAAAAAAAGACCCCAACAAAAACTAAACATCTTTGTTTCTGAGATTCATTTTATTGCAAAATGAAATGATTAAAAGTTTCAGTCTGATCATCTTTAACAAGGTGAAGCCTCAGAGACGTTTTCAGCTAATTTAGGATCAAAATAAACAAAACAAGTGATTGAATGATTCCACAGTTTGAGTGGTGATTATTTTTTAACTAATTTTAAAGAAACAGGGTAAAAATCTGCTTTTATTTATGACTTTGTGTTTTCATATATTTCTTTTGTATAAAGCCTCTTTCTGTTGTTTGAGGCTGAATGGTTCCTCCTGATTTTACTGCAGGATCTTTAGTATTATCATCACATTCAACCTGATTTCTTCGGTTTTGCTTTTTTAAGCGTCATCTTGTTGTTATTTTAGGTTTTTTTGCAGTCTAAAACATACAGATTTTCCGGTTAATTTTATATCCTGTGTGAATAAAGTCTGACTGAATTATCTAAACTCAATAAATGAATCTTATTGCTAACATGTTGGGAATGGTCTCGTGTCAGCGTTTGATTCGGGTTTCCTGTTTTCATGTCGTCTCTCTGAAGCTTCAGCTTCTTTTCTCCAGTTTTTTTTTCTCATCAGCTGAAAACCAGCACAGCAAGTCTTCCTCACAAACTGATGATGACGATTTTAAATCTTTGTCAGAGTGTGTGGTTATTTTCCCATTAGAATCTCGTTTTGTGGCGTTTTTCCCACTTTCTCTGATTTTATTTCTGCAGTTTGATTCAGATCTTTAAAGAAATAAAATGAAACATCTTCACTCAGACCTCCTGACTTTTATTCTGAAGCTGAATCATTTCATTTATTATCAGACTCAATAAAACTGAAACTGATCTTCTCGCTCTCTTTCCATCCTTTTGGTGTCGCTCTTTCCTTGCTCGCCCAACTCTCTGCTGGGATGGAGGGAATTCCCTGAACTGGGACGCCTGGAAATCCCTCAGCAGCGCACACACACACACAGACACACACACACACACACAGACACACACACACACACACACACACACACACACACACAGTGTTTTTCTGTTTGCAGCTGAAGGTCGAGCGCTTTGTTTCCTCTCGTTTTATTTCCATTTTTCTGGCCTCTCGTCTGTTTTGTCCTCTTTTTGTCTGACTCCCTCAGTACCTGCAGGGGAATCAAACAATAGAGACACATTCAAATAAAACAGCGCAGAGACGTGAGGAGAAAGGAGAAGCAAAGCAGAGAGGTGAAACACAATGAGGAGTAAATAAAGCAGAGCAGAAACAGGAGAGTTCAGCCAGAGTGAAAATAAACCCAAAATTAAACCTGAAATAAAGGATAAAAGAATAAAACTGAAAGGGTTAACATCAGTGAATGCAGGACACTCAGTGGAGTCAAGTAGAAGTCACTAGACCGCAGCTGAGGACCTAAAGGAGAACTGTCAGCCATCATCCAATCAGATGCAGTCAGCAGTTTGATTGACAGCTGAGACTCTGGTTGACTGAATCAGCTGAGACATCACACAAGACTTGATTTAAAATTCATCCGATTTAAGGTCTGGTCTTATGATGTCAGGCTGATTTTAATCTTTTTGTTGGTTTGATTCAGATTTTCAAACTGAATTTTACTCCTGTGAGCAGAGCTGTTTCAGTAACGCTGTCGTCAACACTGAACTGATTTCAGACCTGAGCGGACTGGTCGATGAACAGCTTAGATGAAACTCTGATTTGTTCACGCTGAAGTTTTTTCTCTTCATCTGGAGGAACCCTGGGTTTGACTTTTTTTTTTTTTTTTAACTGTCTGCAGCCTCAAATAGAGAATAAACCATTGTTGAAGGAGATGAGATGAAACCCACAGTAAGCGCTGACTCCGGGTGAACTGTAACGGTGATTGTTAACAGTCGTTACACGTTGTGTGAATCAGCTGAGGTTTGCTGGGGTTGAGTTGTGTGAAGGTTGAGATCAGTGAGTGAGAGTAACAGGAAACAGGTGACTGTACGGATGACTGTTCCTGTGGTCTGATGTTGGAATTTCTGTTTAGTTTGTTTGGAACAAAAGTGTCTGGCATTAGTTTTCTACGGGAATTAACAATCTTAGATGAGAGACAATCTGTGAGTAAGAGAAAATTTTAGGGGTTTTCCAGAGCAACCAGTGGATGTCCAGGCCGAGACTTCCTGTTCCATCACTGGCTTGTTGTATAAACTGCAGGTAAATTTTCCATCCATCCATTCTCTTTTGCTTATCCTGTTTAGGGTTGACTGGAGCCCATCCCAGCTGACATAAGGCGAAAGGCTACAGGTCGCCAGCCTGTCGCAGGGCTAATACAGACAGACAGACAACCATTCATACTCACATTCATACCTATGGGCAATTTAGAGTGACCAATTAAGCTAACCCCAGTAACTGCATGTCTTTGGACTGTGGGAGGAAACCCGAGTACCCGGAGGAAACCGACGCAGACACGGGAAGAACATGCAGACTCCACACAGCAAGAGGCCTGGGCCAAGGAGGAATCGAACCCAGGCCTTCTAGATGTTATTCCAGCTGTGAGGCAGCAGTGCTAACCACCACCGGTAAATTAAAAAAATAAATAAAAACAAAGCTAAATCATTTTCAGACATAGCCAATGGTTTCAAGTTGGCAAATAAGCCTAACCCTAATTTTTTGCTTTCTCCTCTGCTCTCCATGTCCAAGCACCAAAAGCATGCTGAAAGCTGGTTGGTCAGGAGGGCTCAGACTACACACAGAAAGTGGAAGGCTCCAGTATCAGAAGTCTTATGTGTACAAATTGGTCCTTTATGTTTACCTAATATTTGACATCACATAACAGCAATATAAAAAGTCTGCGGCGATGACACAGCAACGTTAAAAACAAAGTCGCAATCAGATTTAAGTTGAACAAAGGTAAAATGTAATAACATTAATGCAACACTGCAGAAAAATCTCTGTGGTTATTTTGAAGCCACAGAACAATACTGTCACAACATAAATATGCAATACTGGCTTCATGTAATGTCTTTGCATATATTGCAGAGTGGAAATGAAGCTTGGATAAAACTGGTAATAATATGAGGTATTGATATGTGCACACATGGAGGTTGTTCACTGATTGGTGTCAGTAGTGTCAGAAGAGAAATATAACTGAGTCATCTGCATAGAAAATGATACTAGCACCCTTGTATAAATGAAAATGGAAAAAAAACACAAATGGACACCTGTGGAAATTCAGGTTATGAAAGAACTGGAGCTGATAGAGCTTCTAGAAAGAACAGAACCACCTAGACCTGCTGAAATTGAGACATTCAGTTAAAAACTTTAGATGTCACTGACAGATTCAAACAATGATGTACAGACCATGATTTGTCTTTCTAACCGTGCCTGCTATAGAGCGCTTTTTGATGATTTTTATGATCTCCTAAAAAATCCTACTGAACTTTATTTAAAAAAAGAAATGCTCTCACTTCTTATCCTAGAACTTCAGAAAGAAATCGCATTCGGGTGTCTGGGCTGAGGAAAAATAATGTCAATAAAAATGGACAGATTTAAAGTTCCTTTAAGGAATAGCAAGTGGAACTGATGGTGGTGACATCCAGGTAACAAACACTCAGAGGTGGAAACGAGCCGCTGAAACCTCTTCAGTCTGTGCTGATTTTTGATTAAACACTTGAGGACGTCTGCAGGCTCTGTCTGTGAAATCAGGTCTTCTAATCCCAGATCAATGAGACCTGCTCAGGGTTAAGGTTCAGTGAAGACCTCATTCATGTTTTACACTTACACACACACACACACACACACACACACACACAGAGAAAGAGTTTAGTCGCCGCTGTAGTTTAAACTGAACAAATGAATGAATGAGTGTTTTTTACCGAGTCAGCTGTGTGTGTGTGTGTGTGTGTGTGTGTGTGTGTGTGTGTGTGAGAGAGAGAGAGAGAGAGAGAGAGAGAGAGAGAGAGAGAGACAGCTGGCCCATCTGACTTTGCCATGACATCTGGGAAACCCGCCGGTTTGCTGCCGTGAACGCTGGTTGATGTTGCTATTTAAATGCAAATGTGTGTGTGTGTGTGTGTGTGAGAGAGAGAGAGAGACCTTGCGAGTGCTCAGCACACACACACACACACAACACACACACACACACACACACACACACAAAAGGAACCACTTCACACAATAAAGACGGGACTGTAACACACACACACAGACTCACACACACTGCAGCGCTGAGACTTGCGGCGCCTCATCGGTGAATCTGAAGATAAACTGCAGAGAAATTAAGAAACAAGTTAAATATTTCAGTTTTATTGTTTTTAAATTCTGAATAATTTGACTTGTCTGCAGCTTTAATCCCGTGAATTTAATCAGGTTAACAAATGAAATAATAAAACAGAAAATGAACATTAAAACTGTTTACTCACGAAAACATTAAAAAAACAGATTTTTATTTTCAACACAAACAATAAAACAAAGAGAGAAAAGATGAAGAGAAGAATTCACTCTGGCTTTAAGTTTCTATTATTTCTAAAACATCTGATTTAGTTTTATTTTTTTTAAATTTTTTTTGCTGAATTATGCTCAGAAATGATTTTTGTCTTTTCCAGAAAAACATTAAACCATCAACCTGGTAAAATCTGCATGGATATAAACATTATTTGGAGGAAACCTGAGACTCTCAGGTGAGACTCGGTCACCGTTTTTCACCTGAACGGCTGATTTTAGGATTCAGGACCACAGAGGAGAAACAGACAAGGAAAAAGCTGCAATAATGAAGTCAAACATCACCTTCACATGGAAACATGAGGAAATAATTGATCGCGTCCGTCAGCGCGAGCGTGCGAGGATCGATCACCCGCAGCTGATGGATGGAGTCTGGCCCTAACCGAGTTTCTCTTCATGTAGATGAGCTCAGATCATAAAACGCACATTTAAATAAAACCACACAATCGAATCAGGAGCGCGTCTCTGCTGACCTGCACACCAAGATTTACAGTCTCCTCTTTCTCCTGCTCTTCTCCTGCAGCTCACTTTAACATTTAAGTCATTAAAGCTTTTGTTAAACTAAACACTTTATTTACTTTCATTTTAATCCAAACCAATAAAAAAGAGAAACTTGATTCTCTCACAAACATTTTTACATAATTTAAAGGTTCATTTGTGTTTTTGCCATATATTTAAAAATGTAATTAATCAGAACGTACGATTGTCTCATTTTCTGAACATCGAGATTCACAGTTTCTCACTGGGCACACACCACACAGGAGGGAAATAAATTCATGAACAAATTTAAATTAAAATAAATAAAAACAAAAAGATAAATTTATATTTTATTAAAAAGTATAAAAAGTAGAATGAATCAGTTAAATAAAAGCAGGATGTTTAAGTGAAGGCAGAGGAGGTGTGTTCGTGACTGTGAATGAATGTGCGTGTGTGTGTGTGGGGGGGGGGGGCAGACATTTATGACCCCCCCCCGCCCCCCCGCGCTCCATTTTCACTCCTCTTCCTCCCCCCTCTGTGCAGGTCGGGGATTTGTCCCGAAAGAGCAAAGCCTCATTTGGAAACCAGATTGCCTCCACCCCCCTCCCCTCCACCCTCTGCACTGTGTCCCTCCTTCAGACGGCTCATTTATTCGTCCATTTAATTGACTTATCGGCTTTTTATTACAGACCAAACCTGCAGGCTCAAAAACACCAACTCTGTTAATAATAAAATGAAAATTATGATTAAATCTAATTAATATTATTGATAATTTATTGGTTGTTCTGTTGCTTAAGCTGAGATCTATTTAACTTTAGTTTAAACTATAAATTTTTCTTGAAGGGGTTTACTCACCTTCATCCTGGAGAAAGCTCACCTCCTCTTCTCTTCCCTTTCCATTCTTCCGGCCTTCCTCCCTCCTTTTTTCCCTTTCTTCTCCTCGTCATCATTTTTCTGTTCTCAGCTGATATAATTTATATAATAAATAATTTGATTCTCCTTTTTTCCCCCTCCTCTTCTTCTTGTGAATCCTCCTCCTCTGCTTGCTCTTTATTCTCCTCTTCTTCCTCCAGGCAGATTTCTCTCCTTCTCCTCCTCCTCTTCTCTCTTTCCCTTCCTCGTCTCGTTGGTTTTCAGTCCTGACTTGGTCCACCCCTCAGAGCCTCGGAGGCCTTCGCCCCTGAAGACTGGAGCGCAGTTACTGTGAAAAACCTGCCTCACTTCCTGTCTGACAGTCAGATCGTCTCAGAGGAAGTTTCTGAGCGAGGCGATGAAGATCTGCCGACACTTTCAGAGGAAAGACAAAAACTGGAGGAAGCAGCAGACAGCATAGGATTGCTTTGGTTTGTTTACTGAAACCCGGCAAACGTTTGCAGCACAAACTGGAAATCAAAGCCACTGTTGCTTGGATGTTTACTGCAGGACATTCAGAGATGATTCGACTTCTGAAAGGTTCATGGGCGTTAGTCTTCAGACACCTCTGAGACCACACTCTCAGGAAAAACAGGCCCAAACCTGTTTACGTTCAGGTCACAGCGCCCTCTGGTGATGACATTGAGCAAGAGCTTATTTAACCTCAGATTTGCAAACGCTGTCAACTTTTATATTTATCGACTTTTCCTCTCAGAACGCTTTCAGAGAATGAGTGGACGCGTCTTGTCTTACCGGTTTTTATATCCCACCGGTTGCTGCTGCCAGCATTTAGACCCGTCCCTCAGAGCAAACAGGAAGTGATCGAAAACTTGACTCACAGAAGATGTTTATTGTCTCAGAAACATGAAGACCAGCAGAGGGACGGGGTCTGGTCCTGAACCCTCCTGATCCAGAACCTGATGACTGTGCTGCTCAGGTTCTGGATCAAGTTCAGAAATGATTTGGTCCACTTTGTGGAAACTACAACCTCCGATCTGGATGACAGACTGGATGTGAACTCGGTCTGGTTTTTGTGCCTCCATCCACCCTGAGCTCCTCCTGCAGGCTGGACTGAACCCAGCAGAGACCATCAAGGACACATGAACCCAACAGAACCTGGACCACATGAGTACGACTGGATCTCTAACTGGCGTTCCACCAAGACCGCATGAAGTGATCAGACAAACATAGTTAAACCAGAGACTGGTTCAGACTGTGGGTCAGACTGGGAGAGAGGGAGAGCAGATGACTTCATGGGGTGATCAAGGCCTGGCTCTCTCTCTCAGTGGTTGGTTGGTTGGTTGGTGCCTCCTCCCCCTCCTCCCTGTCTTCATCTCTTTCTCTCCCTCACACACACTCTCTCAATAACACACACACACACACTTTCTCTCTCACCTCTCCTCTCCTTATATAGACAGGCCCCGCCCCTGCTGTGATGTCGTCAGCGGCTCGGAGGAAGACCCGTGGGGTTTTTGGGTTTTGGCGTCCAGTCCTGTGGGGCCGCAGGGCTGAGAGTTTCTCCTCCGCTCCTCATCCCTCCATCCCGGCCTGCCTCTCCTCCTCTCTCCTGCTCTCTTTGGGGAAAGAAAAAAGACACTTTGCTCGATTCGCCGTCCGGACCCAGCTCTGTTCTCCCCCTCATTCTCTCATCCTCTGAGGATTTTATTTCTTTTTTCCCTTTTCTCCTCCTCCTCCTCCTCCTTCCTTTATTTCAACATGATGGCCGAGAATTTTTTGTAAAAAAAAAAAAAAAAACTCTAAAAAACTTGCAGAGTGGATTTTTTTTTCTGTCCTGAAAAGTTGAATTGAATCTGAAAAACAGCCGAAAAGTTCTGCAGAATTTTTAACTCATAACCTCCTCTTCTCCTCTTTTTCTTCTTCTTCACCTTCTTATTTTTTCCTCACCGCCTCGTTTCAGACTTTGAGGTTTCAGTGAAGAAAATGTCGCCCAATCAGAAGCCTCGGTCCATCCTGTAGATCACATCTTTTTTTCTGCTGGACTTTTTCCCTGTAGAGTTTTTCTTCTTCTTCTTGTTTTCGCGGCTGTGCTGCAGCATCGGTGGTCGCGGCGTCGGGGCCCCTGAGATGTTTGGGATCCAGGACAACCTGCCCCGCGGGGCCACAGCCAACATGAAGGAGGAGCCGCTGGCTGTTCGCTCCTGGATGCACTCGGCCGGCGTGGTGGACGCCAACACGGCCGCTCAGAGGTAAACTCTCCGCCGCCCCGCAGGGATTCTGGGAGCTGTAGTCCCAGCGGTCCCACAGCCGCTTTAAGTGCTGCTTTAATTTATTCCAAACTTCATCTGAGAGCAGAGAAAAAAAATCAGCAAGTCAGAGAAAATTATCAGATAAAAGAAGATTTAAATCAGCAGCTAAAAAAATATATTTACCGAGAGGGGGGGGGGAAAGAGATGCTTCAAATGTTTCTGAAGGTCAAACAAACAGATTAAAAATCAAATTTTAAAATGTTTCTCAGAGGAAAAATGTTTTGAAGTTTGGAAATATTCCTGCAGCTCAAAGAGAAACAGAAACAGAAGTCAGGGTAAAATGTGAAATTTAATCAAAGTGTTCTGATGACCACAGAGCAAAGAGAGGAAGAATCAGAATGCAGTTATTTAAAGTGATCCAAAAGATTTTTATTTCATCTTTAATGTTCCCTGAGTTTGAGCCAAAGACTCTGAAACATTTTCTTCATGTTGGTTTCCAAAAATCAAACATGTTTCTGAGCCGGGGAGAAGTGCGTTTTATTTTACCTGCACTCTGATTTCATGTTTTCAGGGTCTGGATCATGTGTGTTCGCCCGGTCGAGGATTTCAGGTTAAACTGCTTCATGTAATAAATGAGGCAGCGGTGGCAGCCGTCAGAGCGCGGTCCCCAGCTGAGCATCAGATTGTTCTCACAGTTTAACATTATTAACACCTGTGACCGTCTGACCTGTTTCAGCATTATAAAGATAGAAAGATGATAAACTTTCTCCTTACGCAGGGCAGACTGAAGCATCAGCTCTGAGGACGCTCCTCCAAATTCATTTTTTTACTGTAAATGTTTGACATGAGTCACAATAAACAGAAGCGAGAAAACTGCTTTTATAAAAACATCCAAACAGAAACATTTAAATTAAATTAATCTGATCACCTGCTCACATCTGCAGGAAATTCATTTCAGTCATTTTAAACATAAAGACAGGATATTAGAAATATTACTTTAAACAAATGCTGGTCTGTGATCAGTTTTCAGTTTGAGATCATTAGAAATGCACAGTGAAGATGATTTTATGACATAAACTAAAAATCAAAAATAAAGTTTATTCTGAAATCTGAGAGAAATTGGATATTTTAACTTTTTGCAATAATCTGGAGACTTCAGATTAAAAGCGTCATTTATGTCTGAGACTGATTTATTTTTCTTTTTTCACAGTTTTAATGCAAAGCCTTATAAAAAACTGTACCTTGTCCTGCTTAATTAATATAAATTAATCGTCATGGAAATAAGGTGCAGGTTGTTTCTGTGCTTTTTATCCTGAATGTGAAATATTAAAGGCGTGTTTGTGCCTTTGTGCCGCCGTCCTGATTTAACGCTGCGAGATATTCCGATGATGTTTGCAGTCGAGGTCAAAGCTGCAGTTTGACTTCTTCACATGAATATTTATAAAAACGGAGCCGAGCGTGTGATTCAGAGTTTGTGTGAATCTGATTTTCTCTAATGTCCCCTGAAGCCTTGACGTGTTTTTAGCATGTTTAACGTGTTGTTTAAAGGTGGAGGTTAAAGCCCGAAGCTCCGCTCCTGCGATTTTTAAACCATCTTTATAAAGTTTCTGTGCGCAGGACGTTTGGTTTGATGCTGGATATACGAAGGTTTTTACCTTCATATGAAGCTCACACACATGAATAAACTGGATCGTGTGTGTTTCTCACATCAATGACCTCTGTTTGATTTTTTCTGTGAGGACTGTTTGATTTAAACTGATTCTTTTAACTTATTATTTCATGATTAAACTAATTAAATCAGATTTTTTTTCTTCTCGTTTCTGACACATTTTGTCCCATCAGAAAGCTGCCTTCTCCCTGTGAAATGAGGGAAACCTTCTGGATGGTTTTCACCTGTGAGAAGGTTTTTAAAGTGTTTGAGAGACGGTCGACAGACCTGCCGTTCAGCATCCAAACACAACTCACCTCAAAAAGATCGGGCGTGTTTGCACTCGTCTGTTTTATTTTTCTGTTTCCCGCTGACAGGCTCACAGTGTGTTCAGAAACTCATCAATTTGTACTGCTGTATAAGTGCACGAATTCTCACTGTTTTCTGCAATATAGTTAAATACTCTAACACATTTTAATACTGTTATTACTGCAGTATTATTTGTAATTCATCAGACTGAAGTCTCGCTCTCTTGCTTGAGTCGAGGTTTTGGGCATGTAGGTGCTGGTGACCTCTGGGACTGTGGATGTTTAAATTCAGCGTGTCTGGATGATTATTTCATGCTGAGCTTAGACTTTGAATGCTGTGGACGTGTGATGCGTTTGCTGTGTTTTTGTGGCTGAGGACTGCGTGAAGCTTTAGCTACAATTAACCAGGTCCGACCTGCATTTGTCTTCTGTGTGTTTGAGATGCAAAGAGTCAGAGAACTGAACTCGTATCTGAATTTAGGGCAGCTTCAGACCCGGTTCGCATGAGGCATCATGAAAGGAAGTGCTTATGTGCATCTACAATAATAAACAGTTCTGGAACACTAAAATAAGAGCACATGACCCAAACATTTGCCAGTAAAAGTGAACTGTTTATGGGGATAAAAATAGGAATACTAAAATAAGAGTATGATGAGTAAAAAGCTGCTGATCCTGCTCTGCAGATTTTACAGTACTGAATTACTGTTTTAGCTCACAGGAGATAAACTGTGTTAACAGCAGCTGTCAGCATGTTCCTCACAGTGTACGTGTGTCTGTATGCATCCCTTCATGCTGACCTCAACCTCCATGTCCTGCGTGCTTTACGGTTTTGTCTTCTCATACATTCATCTCTTTGCTTTTCAGCGGGGTGGGGTTAGCTCGTGCTCACTTTGAAAAGCAGCCTCCATCCAACCTCAGAAAGTCCAACTTCTTCCACTTTGTGCTGGCTCTGTACGACCGCCAGGGTCAGCCCGTCGAGATTGAACGCACTGCCTACGTCGACTTCGTGGAGAAGGAAAAGGTGAGACACAGAAAAATACAAGGACGAGCTGGGACATTAACCAAACACTAATCACACAGTGTCCAAAGCTAAGACAGACACCAAGCAGAGGGAGGTGGAAGGTGACAGAAATAAAACACACCCTCTTTTTTATGAAGAACAGAGATCAAACCTGAAACCAGAGTTTCAGAACGTTAGTGACTCCGCCCCCACAGCAGCCCGACAGGAAGGAGACGCTCCACGGAAAAACTGACCAAACTCTGGAAGGCGTCTAAATGCTGTGGCAGCCTTCCAGGCTAAAACCGAGTCAAATTGGCACTGAGACTTTAGTCAACATCTGCATCACCTCTGGCTTTTGTTTTAACATAATTTGATATTTATATGAAATACACATTTATCTGGATGGCTGAGACTGTCAGCACCAAATTTCTAACTCACCACTCAACATCCTGAGCTGAAGAAGCGTCTGCTGGATATTAAACTGATACCACAGCCCCGGTGCCATAATTTATTTGCAGGAATTATACCACAGACTCCAGCACCTGTGATAGGTGTGTTTGGTAGTTACTTGCAGAGTAAACTTAATAAAATGCAGTATGCTGTATCTAACTTGTGCATTGTTCTAAGGCTCTTTTTCTGCCAGTAGATCTTTGCAGTTTTTCTGTCATTGACCAAACTGTGTTTCCAGGAGGTACAGACAGCACCTCACTAATAGCTATAGAGTTGGTCAAGTGGCCACTCAAACAGTGATAAGTGGTTCAACTTCCACTTGCCACTGTTCAGGTCTGCTTGTTGGGATTTTAAATATTTTTTCACCAAATTAAAGTTTGTGGAATTCTCAGCCTGTAGATACCAATTTCAATAAGTATTCCAAAATCTTAATCTTAACAAATACACTTAGAAAATTGCCAGATTTTGGCCCAGCCGTTTACCTCCAGTGACCCGCACTGCTGCATTTCAGCTGATTCCTGTGCAGAGTTGCAACTGAAGCTAAAAAAAATAAATAAATAAAAAAATCTTAACCTTATCTCCATTATTCCCAAACAGGCTTTCTCTCAATGTCAGATTCATAAACTAAAAGATTTTTTTTTTCTACCCAAAAGTCCAGGTATACATCATTTCACACCTTTCAAATGAAATTTTGAAACTCTTCCTGTTGGAATGTTTTTCATATCTCGGTACCAAAATAAAGATTTTGATGTTTCCTTTAAATCAAACAGGTCCCAAACCCCGCAGTTCTCTCCACACCGCACCGGACCATTGAAACTCACCCCAGCTAGGATCCATCCTGGAGACTTGTTTGGTCCAAATTTGTGATTGTTGCAGAGTTGCAGTTGGTCACATGACCGTGATGTGACCTTCTGATTTATTGCTGGTGTAAACAAAGCCATGTGCTGCATTCAACCTTTTCTTTAGGAAACATATCTTCGAGGCTATTTTTGCCCCCCCCCCAAAAAAAGGTCAAAAAGTGGCTTGGAAGCATTTTTGGACCTTTATATCTTAAATTTTGAACTTCCTGTGGCCCTAACAAAAATAGGCTAGCTAGGACTACATATTAGATATAGTTTAATCCCTGAAATAATGGTGTTGCAAATGCCACCTGGACCTTTTGATAGTGCCGAAAATTAAAAAAGAAAAAAAGATTTTTAAACTTCTGTAAATTAAAATTTTGAATTGCCATTAACCTTTGCTTGTAAACGTGTGACCTAATGGTTAGAAATGACTAGAAATAAATCTGTTTAAATACTCTTAATCTTTATTTTCTGTGGTTTCAAAAACGCTAATTGCATTTTTGCATAGAGCGAAATCAGTGGGTACCTAACCCTAACCCTGACTTGGCTGCCGGTACCTATTTCCAGTCTGTGCTCCTCATCACTGCCACAGATCAATCTGAAAGGAGCCGAAAGCAAACGCACCCAGACCTCTGAGGTCACACTAGGTGACCAAACCAAACGTACCCACAGCTGAGTTTGTTTCCTTACTTTGCCCCAGGAGCCGACAGGAGAGAAGACCAATAACGGGATCCACTACAAGCTGCAGCTGCTCTACAGTAACGGTGGGTGCACTCGTTTTGATGACCATCACAGCCCTATTTTTATCTTGCTCAGGCTAAACATGACTGTTGGTTTGTGTGCAGGAGTAAGGACGGAGCAGGACCTGTACGTCCGCCTCATCGACTCCATGACCAAACAGGTGAGATCATTGATTAATGCTCAACAGTATCTGCAAGGGGAGGAGACTGATCAATAACAGCAGCAACAGGAGGGATTATTAATTTGCACTGATTAATCAAACTTCAGCAGACCAATCAGAGAGCAGCGGAGACATTTCACAATAAGAGCGAGTTTGTCTTCCTTCTCCAGCCCAAACTGTCAGATGAAGTTTCAGGCCGACTTCTTTCTGACACCTGAAACGTTTTCTGACACTTTTTTGTTTTCCTGATCTGACAGATACCCCCCCTCTCAAATATAGCTCAGGTTGCTCTCAGAGCCTCCAAACAGAAATCTGAGCCGCATCGCAGTCAAATACCGGCTGAAAACCTTTAAACACTGAGCGTGTGTTCATTATTTTAATGTTTTCAGTTTGCGCAGATTTGCTCTTTTAAATTGGTTTCAAGTAAGAAATGTCAGTGGAGAAACGAAGCACTAGCAGCACTCGCTCAGCCACCGTGTGGAGTTTATTAGAGAGATTGATTTAACGTTGTGTCACAGTTTGTTTGGATTTGCTGCTGTCGAGTCTCTGAGTGTCAATAAATCAGCTATTACAGACTCGTGCAAGCGAGCCGCTTACAGAATAAACCTGCGATCACAGAGAGCGAGGAGCCGCCGCCATCTGCTGCGTTCATGTCTGAGCAGTTTCCTCATCATCTGAAGCGATGGAGAGAACGTGGCGAGCGCGCGTCTGTCAGACTCATGTTAACGTGTTCACGCTCAGTGTCGCTCAGACACATATTCACCTGCTCCTTTCTGTTCAGGTTCATTTCAGTCATAAAAAGTAGGAAAACATCACTTCCCCCCTTGCCGTGACGCCATCAATCGGTTTTTGGAGTCGGCAGAAAATGATGCTTACAGACCATCGCCATGTTTTTCGGTGATTTTTTTCCTTTTTTTTGTAGCCAGATTTGGACTTTCTGTTACTTGTGTAAAGCCAAAGGAAGCCCAGATTAGGTCCATGTGTGCCTGCTTTCTGGGATTCTCCTTCCTGCTCTCCAGAGGATGAACCATTCTCCACCAGCACAGATAATGGAGATGATGTTTGCGGTGCCTGCAGGAGGCGCTGATGGGTGCAGTCCCTGTGTGATAGAAAGCGCTTGGTCAGCAGCCTTGTCTCTCTGTTTTGACACTAATGAAAAGTAGCAGCAGCATTTAAATCTAACGAGTCATTCAATTAGTGCCTTTTAACGAGCAAGCCGTCAGCCGGCGCTCTCTGTGACAGAAAGGCTTTTCATGTGTTTGATTCCAGCTGTTTCATGTGAATATCTGCAGGCTGCAGCTGTAATGAAACATTCAGAGGATCAAATGTTTGCGTCCTGCTCCTCTCACACTCACACTAATGGTTAATAATGAGCTCTAATTGAGACGAATGAAAGTGGCTTTAATGGAGCTGTTTCGGCACCAGGCCGATCGACGGGGCTGGGAGGAAGCGTAACAGGTGATACTGATCTTACCTGTGTGTGTGTTTCAGGCAATCATATATGAAGGCCAGGACAAGAACCCAGAGATGTGCCGAGTTCTGCTGACACACGAGATTATGTGCAGGTAAGACCACAGAAACGCTAACCTCACCTAGACTGAAGGGTCCCCTCAAAACCCACCTGAGCTCAGCATTAGAGAGTATTGCTGCTTCTCTGCTTCAAATAAAAGGCCTGAAGAGCTGAGATGCTCTGTGAACAGTGACCTTTAACAGGATTTAGTGTGAAGTTTAAGGGGGATGATCTTTATTTCCATTGTGACTTCTGCTCCAAATGAGACTGGAGGTTGTTTCCTGAATACAGAGTGGGCGTGTGCAGGTGTCTTACCTGTGCTGTGCTGTCTGAAAGAAATATGAGGTGCTGCAGTCGCTGACGGAGCTGTGATGGATCTGTTTTTATTATTCTCTCTGTCTGTGTGTCAGTCGTTGCTGTGATAAGAAGAGCTGCGGAAACAGGAACGAGACGCCGTCAGACCCCGTCATCATCGACAGGTAACAGATAAGAAGCATCACACACTCACACACACACTCTTTAGCAGCAACAGATCCCCGAGTGTGTATGTGTGTGTGTGTGTTTGAATCATCCTGTCAGACTGTTTGTGTGCATGCAGATTACAACGAGCGGGGAGCAACAAACAGATGCAAAAAAGATTAATTAAATAAAGATGGATGACATGTGATGCATGATGTAACTTCCTGTTCTGTCCGAGGAACGCTCGTTTATATTCTCAGACAGATTATTTCTGTTTTTCCATCAAATTTATAGTTAAAGGTTGTGTTCTGCACAAGCAGCAGAGATTCTCTCCTAGAGCCGATCAGTCATCAGTGACATATATGATCACTGATAAAGTCAGAAACAGAAAGAAAGAGGAGCTGGGGTGTGTTGCAAAGCGGCTTGCAGTGGCAGCAGCAGCTATCAGGTTGAAACAGTCTAAATAGCGCCCCATATGAGTTTTCAGCAGGATGTGATAAAAGAATACTACTGGACTGCTGGGTCAGCTGATCTACCAGGTGTGGGTGAGTCTGACTTTGTCCTACCTGAACTGTTCAGAGTGAACATTTTTCATAACTTCACCAGGCATCATCAGACAAATAAACCTCTGAGTTCAGTTTTGATTTATAAGCACAGAGACCAAAGTGACTTGAGCACACCTCAGACCGACCAGAGTGGTGAAATCTGTAAGATTTCAATGATGATTAAGTTAGGAGCCATGAAAATGGTGTGCAGAAAATTTAGAAAAAGCAGTTTTTGGTCACTCCATTAAAGCATCTTTGAAAATAATTGGTCGAGAATCAGAAATATCTTGTAGAAGTGTGTTTGAGTAGGGCAGAGTTTGGTGACATTCTGGGAACCAGTTTTAGTCCCAGAATGGCTGCTTTGTTAAAAATATAAAGAACAAACAATGAGGCTGGACTTCTTGGTGGTGCTGCAAATGCCAGAGAGATGCAGAACCTTGAATTACCAGTTCTTGCTGGGTTCCTGTGGAGGGATGCTGTTGTGATCTGTACATGCTGTGGATGTTGGTTTCTTCAGGAGAAATGAAATCTGACGTAGAAATATATGAGCTTCTCTGTCTAATTTGTTTGCCTGAATATTTAGTGGACACACTGAGTGTCAGGAATGCAGTTTCACATTCTTCCTGCCTCACATGTTAAGAGTTGTTGGCACAGGAAGTGCTGCTCCACTTTCTCCTGCAAGTTACAGTTTTCTGGTTCGGTATCTTATGGAAGTTAGTTCTGTGTTAGCCCACTGAGTTTCAGCTGAGTTTCAAGAGGCGGTTTCATGCTACAGAAAGCAAATGGAGAAAACATGAGACTCAACAGTATGAACATGAAGGCTGGACTGGTTTGATTTTGTGGCACTGGGCGAGGTTATTGGTCAGTTATCTTTGTCATTCTCAGGTGATCTGATTTACATACCTGAGCTCTGATTCTAAAGATGTCATGACAAAAAGAGAGTCTGAATGAAGGCTGTTCAAATAAAACATTGCAGAGGAACGGTTTATTTGAAGAGGTTCAGTCAGGATTCAGAATTCATCACAGTATAAAAACCACATTAGTGAAGAATACAAATGAGCTTCTTATGGCCTCTGACACGTGGACTCATCTCTGTGCTTGTCCTGCTAGACCACAATGAAGCATTCAATACTGTTGACCATAATATTTTATTACACAGATTAGAGCATGCCACAGGTATTAAAGGTACTGCGCTGCAGTGGTTTGAATCACATTTATCTAATGGACTCCAATTTGTTCATGTAAATGGGGAGTCTTCTTCACACACTAAGGTTAATTATGGAGTTTCAGCAGGGTTCTGTGCTAGGACCAATTCTATTTATATTATACATGCTTCCAATAGGCAGTATTATTAGAATAGCATAGCATAATTTTCATTGTTATGCAGATGATACTCCAGCTTTATCTATCCATAAAGCCAGACGACACACACCAATTAGTTAGACTGCAGGAATATCTTAAAGACATAAAGACCTGGATGACCTCTAATTTCCTGCTTGTAAATTCAGATAAAACTGAAGTTATTGTACTCGGCCCCACAAATCTTACTCTGGATGGCATTAGCTTGGACCTCCAATAACACTCTGAGGAATCTTGGAGTCATTTTTGACCAGGATATTTCCTTCAATGCACATACTAAACAAATATGTAGGACTGCTTTGTTGTATTTTTGCAATATTTATAAAATTAGAAGGCTGGAGTACTGTAAGTCATTACTATCAGGCTGTCCTAAAAGCTCCCTACGAACGCTTCTTCAGGCTGATCCAAAATGCTGCAGCTAGAGTACTGACAGGGACTAGAAAGACAGAGTATATTTCTCCCATGTTGGCTTCTCTTCAGTGGCTCCCTGTCAAATCCAGACAGAATTTAAAATCCTTCTCACATACAAGGTCTTGAATAATCAGGCCCATCTCATCTTAAAGACCTCATAGTACCATATCACCCCAATAGAGCACTTTGCTCTCAGACTGCTGGTTTACTTGTGGTTCCTAGGATACTTAAAAGTAGAATGGGAGGCAGAGTCTTCAGCTTTCAGGCCCCTCTTCTGTGGAACCAGTCTCCCAGTTTGGATTCAGGAGACAGACACCCTCTTTATTTTTAAGATTAGGCTTAAAACTTTCCTTTATGATCAAGCTTATAGTTAGGGCTGGATCAGGTGACCCTGAACCATCCCTTAGTTATGCTGCTAACCTAGGCTGCTGGGGGGGTCCCATAATGCACTGTTTCTTATCATTCACCTATTATCCACTCTGTTTATACCCCACTTTGCATTTAATCATTAGTTATTATTAATCTCTGGCTCTCTTTCACATAGTGTCTTTTGTCCTGTCTCTCTCCCCTCATCCCCAACTGGTCGCGGCAGATGACTGCCCCTCCCTGAGCCTGGTTCTGCAGGAGGTTTCTTCCTGTTAAAAGGGAGTTTTTCCTTCCCACTGTCGCCAAGTGCTTGCTCAAAGGGGGTCATTTTGATTGTTGAGGTTTTCTCTGTATTATTGTAAGGGTCTTTACCTTACAGTATAAAGCGCCTTGAGGTGACCTGTTGTCATTTGGCACTATATAAATAAAACTGAATTGAATTTCACTGAGATGAATCTGTTGTATATGTGTGATGGGAGTGTGATTCATTGCTGAGTAGTTCTGTGAATTTAAGGGCTAATGGAAGGTGAACATTAAGTGCAGCTCTGCTTTAAATCATTCAAACAGGATAACTCTGTGTAGAAGCTGGGCTGATGTGGGTAAGGCTGCACCTCCTCTTCATCTTCCTCCTCCTCCTCTCGGCTCTCAGATTCCTCCCTCTCCCCTCCCTCCTTCCCTCCCATGAGGAATCATACGCTCTCCTCTTCTCTTTTCACCTCCCCCTCCTCTACCTCCTCCTCCTCTGCTCTCGTCCTCCTCCCTGAGTATTAATCTCATTCCTCCCTCCCCTCTCTCTTCTCTGAGGCTGTGGATGGAGGGGGGAGTATGGATGGATGGATGGAGGGATGGATGTGACTGCAGCAGCCTTTTGAAAAGAGAAGTGGTGATTTTTACAGCGGCTCTTTTTTCTCCCTTTGCCAGCTGAAATGCATGATGGGAAGGTCTCCTGTGTTTTCGACGGCGTCCAGTGAACAGGAAACATGTCAGGGGTCAGACTGCAGAGAGAGCACAAACACCACGATTCATTCACTCTCGCTTTAAGAAAATACAGAGTAACACAACAGTGTTTCATTTCTGCTGTTTCACATCCAGGACACTCAGTAAATTAGAATCCACTGCTGACTTCCACACAACTGTGAGCAAATGAGCCTGCTTTAAGGCACAAAAAGGGTTCATACACCAAAATCTTTTTTTAGGTTCTTTTTCCCTTTGTTTTGTTGGCATTTTTGAAAAATAAGACCTAAAATGTAGATGCTAAATGTTACAGAAACATCAAACAAAAACTCAGATGCCAGCATGAGGAACAAAACTGGATTATAAAGACGCAAAAAACTGGCAAAAACAGGTGAACGCAGTGAGGGCGGGGCGGACTGTCACAAATGATTGAAAAGACAAAGACAGGAAGTAAAAGCAACAGACATGCAATAATAAGATTAACAAAATAAAACAGGAAGTTTGTTATTCAGTATTTAAAGTATACTTGTTTAATGTGAGCACAGACAAGACAAATGCCCAATTTAAATTTCATTTTTGAGTGTGTGAACTTACAGATTTTTAAATTTGACTTGAGAATTGTTTTTGCTCCTGATAGAATTTATTCAAGTAAATTTTCTAACCTTTCATTTCTTGTTTCTAGCTACAGAAAATCAAGTTTTAAACAAGTGTTTTGAAAAAAAAATCAAAATATCCTGATTAAATATACACAGATAATGTGAGGAATTGCACCTCTACTTCGTTCTTGATAGCACTTCAGTACCTTTAGATCATTGGGACTCTGAGTACAGGACAGAAGCTTTAAATTTTTGCCAGTAATTTTCATTATTATTGTGTTTAGTATGTAGGAATTTTACAATTATTGTGTTTAACTGAAATCTTAATTTAAACACCAACTACATCCTCCAAACTTCAGTTTTAATACCTTCTTTATCCATGAGATTCTTACAATCATACATATGCACACACTTATGTTATATATACTAAATCAGCATTTTCTTTAAGCTGCTGAAAGTGTTTTGTAAAAAAAAAAAAATGACTGTAACATGTCAAAATTCACTGAGGACTTGTTATGCAAATTAGCACAAAGTGCCCACTTTGTATATAAAATAGTAATCTGCGTATATAAAATAGTACATTGTTTTTATATGTCAGATGATGGACTGAGGAAGTTTTGATGGTAATATCTGTTTGCTGTTGATGTAAGTTTTTTATCAGTGTCACAGTTCGCAGCAGGTTTCACTTTTGAGAACAGTGCGATATCATCTGCAAACATGACTACTGTCTAACAGGCTGCAGAGCTGCAGCTTCCTCCTGTTTTCAGTCTTCATGCTGTGACATCCTGAGTCTCACCACAGAGACTCTTACCCTGCCCTGCATCACTTTGTTTTCTGCATGAGAGATTTACCTTTTATTTTTGCAATCATCATTTAGTTCCGGACCTCTGAGATCATATAATGTGCTCGAGTCAAAGGGAACTGGGCTTCTTTAAGGTTCTTGAAAATATTTCAAGAACCTTAAAGAAGTCCAATCATCTGGACCTGGATGACTGAGAACCTGCATGGGCATTGGTCCACTCAGATGTTTTCAGTTTGTCCTCTGGAGGCATAGTTTGAGACCAGAGAAGTGATTTCTGCCCACTGCTCCTCTGTCAGGCTTCCTGTGGCGTTGCTGTTAGTTACTGCCTTTGTGTGAGTTGTTTCTCTGTGCAGGTTACTTTCTCTCACGGCCTCTGAAGGGCCTCAGCCCGCAGGGTGAGCCTCACCAGCACCGGCTCGTCTGTCTCTTTGTTCTGAGTGAGGATGGGAGCTTTGGAGGGTCAGCGATCATGGGACGATTCCCTCTGAGTGCCTACTGTGAGAACGTTTTAATGCGATGATCTTCAGTCACGTTCACGTCTTTTCTGTCTTTAAAAAGCTCGCCGTCGATCTTTCTGTCTGCCTGTTTGTAGCTGCTGATGATGGTGGTGATGGGACCAGCTCTCATCTTTTCATGCTCTCGCTCTGAATACCTGATGTGAGAAAAATTTTTTTTTTTTTTTTTTGGTGGTGGTGGTGGGGGGGTACAATCTCCTGTCTGTGAGGGTCTCTGGTGTCTGCAGCATGGGATTATGGGAGGACGACGGCCTGTCAATCATTTAGCGGGCGTAGGTGTGATTTCCCTCTCATGCTGCAGGTTGGTTTTGGATGGAATCTCATTACTGGCCGTGTTTCAGGGTGACTGACAGCAGAATAATGTTTGGGCCCCCAGAGGGCCGCGGCCAGCTAAATGTTAAATGTATGAATGCATGGGAGTCAATGGAGAGATGAAGTGTAGCTGAATATTTTATTCTTCCTGGGAAACAGTCACGGAGTGGAGAGTGTGACCCTGAACACACCATCTGCTGCTGTTTCACTGCCGAACACGCCGTTCACAGGAAGCACAAATAAAGTCAAATTAAACAGCTGACTGGCAGGCTCACCTGAGGGTTTAAGGCTTTGGGGGGGCATGAAGAACATATAAATAAACTAAGACTAATTAACCAGCGATTTCCATAAAAGTGACAGCAGTCAAATATTTGTAAGATTAGCTGTGTGTATACAAATGAAACAATCAACTAATTAATCAATTTATTAACATTAGAATTCTGAAGATTGATTAATTATCTAAAAGGCATTTGGATCAGTGTGTCAAAGAGAAAACATTTTTCATACAGAAAAATCTGTGCAAAACAAAAGCATTAGGACACAACCAAATGTGTTTAGAATGAATCATATATACAGTGATCCCTCACCTATCATGGGGGTGAAAATCAGTGAAGTAGCGGCATTATGTCTATTGTATATTTTTATTATTTATATATATTTTAAGGCTTTATAAAACCCTTTCCACACGCATATAAACCTCTCCCACTTTTACTACAACTTGAATGATGAAGATGATGAATTATGTAGCTGTGCAGTACTGATGGCGATGAAGGTGGTGCAGTATCTTCGCCCTCGGTCGTTACTTCTATTTCCGCTGAAGGCGTTGGCGTGACTTATCTCTTTGTCAGAGTGATGAACATAGTTATGGGGTGTCAAAGAAATACCTATGTACCACAAAATCTCGCAATTTAGTGAAAACTCCACGAAAGAGAATTAGTAATATTCTTTTAAAAAATAAGTGAACTGTGATATATATATATATTTTTTCTCTCTTTTTTTTGGGTGGATAATTTGGCTGAAGGGGTCAAACTCTTACTTCATGGGTCACATAAAGAATAATTTGATCTGAAGTCAAACTGAAAGAATGTAGTATGTTCAGAGAGAAACCATCCATCAAACAACTGATGAACAAACTAAAAACATCCTTCACTGACAGTTACTTCCTGAGAATTTTTAGACATGCATTGTTTTTATTCTGTAAGGCTAGCAGAGCATTTTATTTAAAAAATGTAAGGATGTTTTTTTTTTTTTAAAGTTTTGAAAATTAAACTTAAGAGTGCCTCCCTCTCCTGATGTTCTTGCAGTCCAGGTTCTGGGTCCTGACCCAAGCTCTCGTCCAGTGGTCTGGTCCATGTGTGGGCTCCTCTTTGGAAGGTCGTGAGGTTGCCCTGTGTGATGTCTCCTGTCCATCTTCTATCTTAAGCCGCCCTTTAGCTTTCTATTCTCTGCTTCTAGTTTAATGGCATCACTCTCTGTGCTGGTCCTACTGCCATCTCCCCAAACTTCTCACCACAAGACTTCAACACATCAGGCAGTGGTTTATTAATAGCAGCCTCTTACTATGGAGCACAGAGTCGATGCCTCCAGCTGTCTTGCCTGCAGTGTTGGGCTTTCCACGGCACACTTTACTGACCATCGTCTTTGTTCTGCCGCTTCTGATTAACTTAAATTTAAAATTTCATCAGCATTTTTCTTTGAATTTTAATGTTGGCATCACATCCTGATCACTCTCCAATAACTTCAGTTTTTCTTAAACTTTATTAAATGTGTGTGTTCAGCAACGTGTCTTTAACAAACCATCAGTATTTCTCTGAATGATCAGAATTATTGTTTCACACGTAATTAAAACACACATTAAGGGACAGGGTGAGGAGCAGTTTAGACATATACTGTTTGTTGGACAAGATGAGACATAAAACTAATCATTCAATTTATAATCAATTATTAATTTATACATTTATTATAAGTTATTATAAAATTATAAATTTGTACTCATGTAGTTTCATCCTAAAATTTTTGGAGAAAGATGAAGAGAATCCCTTTGTTTATTGGCTTTTTACAGTTTTTCTCCAACACACACTCGAGCCTCGATTCAGGAGCAGAAAAATGTTCACACTGTGCTACTGTGTGATTGTGTGTGTGTGTGTGTGTGTGTGTGTGTGTGTGTGTGTGTGTGTGTGTGTGTGTTGCCCTGTCAGGAGTTAGAGGTGATGTATTGATCGTCTTGTTCATCATTAGACATCAGACGCTCTGATGGAGGAGACGCTCACTGACTTTACAACCAAATCTCTCCTCTCCTCTTTATCCTCACAAACTGTTCCTCCTCTTCACCTCCTCTTCACCTCTTCATCTCCTCCTCCTCCACTCAGAGAATCTTCCTCTCTTCTCCTTCATCTTTTCTCTTCTTCCTTCCTCCTTCACTGTAACGAGGACACACATTCAGAGGAGATAAATCTGCAGCGTCTAATTGGTATTTAACTGGTATCTACTCGTGTGTGTGTGTGTTTGTAAGTATTGATCGTCAGTAAGCGTTGCCGGTAGAGACACATCACTATTGATTAACGATTTAAAAAAAAGAAATGAGTGTGTGTGGTTTTATGGCTGCACCTCACACACACAATGTTGGTATTTCAGTATTTAGCTTTACGTTGCATCAGATGGGCTAATTAAGTACAAAGGTCTCTCTCTCTCTCTCTCTCTCACACTCACGTACACACACATATATACACCCCCCCCCCACACACACACACAGTTGGAGTGACATCTTTGTGTTTTGTTTTATTTGTTGTTTGTGTTAAAGAGTTCTTAACGAGGCATCTGCTAACGAGCTGCCACAACATCATCTGTCTGTCACTCACAGCAGCGAGCGTTTAACCTTCTCTGATGGTGTCATTGACTTTACCTTCAAAGCTGCTCAGACGCTGCTGTTGTCACTTCTGTCAACTGCACACAGTGAGAGTGGGAAACTGTTGCCCCTGTTGCTCAGCGTGTTCTGTGATCTGTGGTTGCTGGTTGCCAGGCCGCGTTGCTGTTGCTTTCAGGATTTAACTGATCATAAAGGTTTTTGTAATACCAGTTTGATTTGAGTTTAATCTTCTGCACATTCACATCTCCTTTAAGTGCAGTGGCGTTTCCTCTGCTTCTGATAACTTCTGGTCTCACAGGATCAAATTTATTGACATCAGCTTTTGATTATCTTATTTCAGAAAAGTTTCATGCTTGCAGTCTTTCCCAGCATGCATTGCTGTGGTTTAACTTGTATATTCATGACAGAAATAAGTGTGCTGTTTCAGATGTGATTACTCAGCAGAAAGGCATGCCTCTGGGTTATGTTTTAGGACAACTGTTTCGTTAATGATTTACCACTCTGTTTGCTGATATGCAGACAATATAGGCATAACATTTTTCAAGTTTTATGGGCCGTGTTGTTTTTTGTTTATTTTTTGTTTTTTTTAAAAAGTCACCTAACAAATTACTGCTTACATCAAAACTTACCTTATGGTTTTTGGTGTCAGGTGACACCTCAACCTCAGTTCTTTGAACCTGTAATGAAGACTGAGCTCTTTCGAAAGTGGAAAAATTAAAATATTCAAGTTTGTCGATTGAATATGAACTTTAAAACATTTGGCTATCTGATCCTAAAGACAGTAAAATTTGGATTGCATTGCTTCAGGCATTTTACTTTTTTCTCTTTTTTTTGTAAAATGAGTAAAATACTTCTAAAACTAATCTTTATCTACAATCAACTTTAGTCAGTGTTCTGTTTCTTGTTCTACATATGATGTAAAATGCTCTGAATCTATCATCTTTAATATTTTAAAGATTAAAGTTAAAGGATATTGCAAAATAGCTTTACGCCTCTCCAAAAATGTTTTGTCCCCTTTAAAGGTTATGCTTTCAGTCCTGTTGGTCAATCTGTCTCTCTGCTAGCAATATAACTCAAAGGGTTTTGAACCAAATTTGAAACTTTATGGAAATATTCCTTAGGGCCCCAAGAACATACGATTTAATTTTCAAGATCAAATGTCAAGGTCACCTAAAATTTTCAAAAGTTTAAAAACCTGTTCAGCTCATCTTTGGTGACATTTTTCATCTTGGTATAAACAATTACTGTTGATAATTAATTGTCTTTTTCTATCTTAAATGATGTAAAGTGATATGCAAACCCAACACAAAAATCACACACACATGTACAATCTTTTTTTTTCATTTAGTTTTTTCAAGCATGTTATTATGGTAGATAACCCTGTATCTGTTCTTGCAGATCAATTTTTTTTAAATACAAATAAAAAATCATATTTTACAGGTTTTAGAAGCCAGTAAAATAAATTTCTAGTCTTTGTGATCTAGTACTTTACGATGGAGTATGACAGCACTGGGTAGCATCTATTGCAGCGTAGTATCGGCACATAGAAAATTTGGGGTGGGAGAGGTATGCGCTCTACTGAGTGCCCTTCTAGTTTTCCTTTCTGTTTTCCTCTTGTACATTTATCTTATTAATATCTTTTATTAACTTGGCCACAGCTAGTGGCATTATTATGTCACTTCCTGTGAAGGTTCTCTTTCTCTACTCTCTCCCTTCATGTCTCCTCTGAGCTGTAAAATTAAACTTTGACTCTTTTTAAATTTCCTCTTCACTTCATGATCCTTTCTCCTTCTGTCAGCTGAATCTTAATGAAAAGCGAACACTTAACAAGATCATCCTTAATAAGAATAAAACTCCCACTGAATGAGACCCTGCTGACATTTTATTGATCCATGTGCAGAGCTGGTGTGTGATTGGCCAGAGTTTCAGCCTGTAATATGAAACATCAGCTGCTCAGTGCTTATTTAATAATGAAATGAGATTAATCAAATATTTACATGTGCTCCATCTTACAAAGAACAGGTAGGAGGAAGAACATGCACTTCCTGGTTTGCTAAATGGCTGCTGCTGATTAGTTCCTCAGTCCTCCTCACAGTGGTATTGGAGGCCAAGCCATGCCATCATCTGAGGTTTTTAGTGCCAAATACAATAACTTCAGTTTGTCTGAATGTAGAAGCATCCTCTGCATAACAGTGAAAATTTATGCTATGCCTTCTAATAATACTGCCTAAGGGTAGCAGATATTTTGTAAATAGAAGTGGTCCCAGCACAGAACCCTGTGGAACTCCATCACTTCTTGTTCACACAAACAAACTGGAATCTGTCAGAGAGATATGATTCAAACCACATTTCCTTTAATACCAACAGTGTGGTCTCATCTCTGTAGAAAAATATTGAGATCAGCGGTGTTGAATGCTAACAGGACAAGCACACAGATGAGTTCACTGTCAGAGGCCATAAGAAATTTGTGCTTACTATAAGGGACACTTTTAGTAGTGTTCTCTCATTTTGTAGACTAACGATGTATTTGCAGAGAAATCTTTTGTATTACTAAGAGTTTTCAGTTGCAGAGGAAAGAATTAAAGGAAAGATAATACACAAAGAGTCTTTCAGATATTTCAAATTATGGCCCATGAATATTTCTACGCATACAGCTGCAGAGATTTTCATTGGCAGATGAATCCACTTTAGATAATGCAATGAACATTTGTGGAAGTTAAACATGTTCATGGACAGCAAAGGAATCAGGGATCTCAGGCCTGCTGGTCCAACTGTTAATAACTTCCTCCTCTCGCTGTGATGAAGAACAGAGGAGGAGGAGCTGTCTGTTTTCATTTACTGTGAACAGAGAGTTGATGGACTCCTCATTATCTAATTTAATTACCTCATCTTCCTCCTCCTCCTCCTCTGTAGATCACAGTGTCTGAAAACTGAGGAGACTGTGTGTGTGTGTGTGTGTGTGTGTGTGTGTGTGGGGAGAGAGAGAGAGAGAGAGAGAGAGAGAGTGAATGATTGACAGCTGACATTAAGTTGTTTAGCAGTAAAATGTCAGAGTCTGAATATTCCTGCCGCTCTGTTTGACCCTGTCTGTCTGCCGTAGGAGGAGCATCAGACTTCTGGATAAATCAGATTTCTGGTAGATGACAAACATCAGTCTGTGTTTCTGATCCATGTCAGGTTTGAGCTCTGTTTTAGCGTGACCCTGAAACTGCTCAGCTGGAACTGCTTTCTGCTGAAGAAGTAGTTGCTATAAAAACTGATGTCAGGCTGTGGGGGACCAAAGCTTTAGCAGCTGTTTACAGCTTTGTGTTCACATGCAGCTGTTTGTGTTGTGTGTTTATGTTGGCAGCATCTGTTTTCTTTGGAAACTCAGTGGTGATTGTACTCATGGAGCTTTTAGAGCACCAGTGAGTTTGTTAATGTTACTTCTCTTAGTGACTGCAGAACATTTTTCTGTTTAACCCTTACCTACTGTAAAATACCCTAAATTTCATTCTTTATAAAGTGACCTAAAATTTAGCATTTTATACTGTTGTGCAGGTGCTACAAATCTTTGTACACAAAACAAAAAACAATTTGAATGAATTAATTCTGAGCTAAATGAACTTAAACAAACTGAGATTAAGGCAGAGATCGGGGGGGGGGAGCATATCAGTGAGTGTGGGAAATGCATGCATTCCCACACACCAAAGTTTCCAATGGCTGCTTTGAATTCACAGATTAGATTACAATTTTCATCCATTCATCCATTTTCTTACTTACCTAATTCAGGGTCACTGGGCCCTCCTTGCTTTAAGCAGACTATATTTAAATAATTTTAGCTTTGTTATTTTCATTTCTTTTTTAAAACAGGACCTGCTATTGTACAATGACAGATGACTTTCCTCCAAAAACAAGTGTTGTAAATCCTAAAAAATACACTGAGTCTATTTAGATAAATAAATAGAGCTGTAGTTCAAACTTTGGTATAGACACTTATTATGAGGGAACTCTTGGCCTGGGTCAAAATTCACCCATCCCATACTGTGAAGGTATGAAATAAAGCAGGTCTGACTTTTTTTGTTAGGTCTCAAACAGGAGTTAGAGTCTACCGAGAGCTGAAGAGACTAATCTAATCTTCTAATCTTAGCAGAAAAGATTTTAGTATTAATACACCCTTAGGAGAGCAATCTTCAGAACTGACTGTCATCTTATGGGGTGGTCTTTGTTCTCTGGTGCAGTAAATGGTTAATATAATTTCATCTAACCTACCTTCAGAGACCTGAGAGTCCTGCATAAAGTATCCAAGACTGAGCGTAACCTCATAAATTAAGTTCAAACTCACCTGAATCATTTAACCTGCTGAACAAATGAGGCTGCTCGGTGGTGAGCTGCATCTCTGTCTGCAGGAGGAGCTCAGGGTTGAGGGAGGACAACAAAAGTCCAAGACTGAGACGCTGGAGACCAGGATACATCTGCTACTCTTCCACCAATGGCTGTTATTAGCAGGTAGAAATTCACTGAGGGTCTGCAGATGCAAATTCTGTCTCTGACTGTCTTTATACAAAAATGATCTCAAACTCCATAAACACTACATAATAATTTGCACCAACACAGTAACTCTGACTGTGGTTCAGTAAAGACAATGGTTTTCATTCAGTGGAATTAAACACTTATCTGGATTAAAAACTAACCACATCCTGCTCTGAACCAGAACTGAGAACCTGAACCCGAGTCTGGACAGAACCACAGCGCTGAAGAGCAGTACTTACGGAGGAGAACATCTTTATGAAGGAGGTTTGCTCTCTAAGATCAGAAAACTTTGGGAGTTTCCTTCAGAACATTTTCGCTGCAGAGAAACGTGACGCTGACTTTACATCAGATCTGAACACAGCTGTGACACATCTGGACTGCATCTTATCTCCTTGACCTGAAAGGCCTCTGTTCACTGTTGTGTGTGTTACCGTGTGTGTGTGTGTGTGTGTGTGTGTGTGTGTGTGTGTGTGTGTGTGTTGTAACAGCTGGTGCTCAGTTCTTCAGCCTGTGATACCATCTGACACTGAAACACACACGACTCTTCATAAGTGTGCAAATCACATATTCTGTCTCTGACTATAAAAAAGCAACTTGTGTGTGTGTGTGTGTGTGTGTGTGTGTGTGTGTGTGTGTGTATGCACGTGTATGTGTGTGTGAGAGAGAGAGAGTCATAATAGCTGTTAATTAGCTCCATGTTCAAACCAGCCGCAGATGCTAATTAGCAAAAACCTGTCCAGCATTTGGTGATAATTAGAGCGACAGGCCCAAACACATTTGACCACACACACACACACACACACACACACACACACACACACACACACACACACACACACACACACACACACAGTACAACTCAGCTTTCAAAAAAAGCTGAGACCCAGAATGCAGTAATTTGTAAATCATCATTAAACACCTAATAATTAAACTGAAAATAATCCAGAGACAACGTATGAAATGTGACTGTGTGGGTAAATAGTTAAACAATTTAACCTAAGATAACAAAATATTAGTGACTCCATTATCTGTAATATATCAAAAATAAGGAAAAGTCAGTCTTCAGACCAAATTTAATTCAACAAGCAGATCAGCCAGCGCCACATAACAGACAGCACAGCAGCTGGTGTGTTGCATTGGTCAAATGTAGAGTAAATTTTGAATAAATATTGAATAAACAATGCCTGTTCCTTTCTTCACTGGAGGAACAGTTTCTGAGTTTGCAGGTGGTTTGTAACCCAGACACAGCAGCAAACTGAAGGAAGAGTCGCAGCAGATTCTGCTGTTACCTGATGATTCTGCCCTTTAAATTCTGCTGGTGTGTTTTTCCCATGCAGCTTGTTGGGGATCATTTTCTAATTAAAACTGAACATGGATAAACCATTCAGACAGCCTTATTACAACACCCTAACAAATATTCTGACACAACTCAACAAACACTCCAAGGACACACAAACAACAACTGAGATGAACAAGACAAGGACAGAGTGAGAGCACATTGGGAACACGCTAAGAACACGGAGAGGAGCATGCTACTGCCTGACAGCTTCTCTAGTTTCCAATTACAGCAGAGGTCAGAGGTCAAGTAGAGCGGAGTCATCATGCTAATCACATGTGTGTGGTTTCCTGTTGCTGTTGACCCCTGAGGTTGAGCACACACAGTTTCAGGGTTGTTTCCAGAAACAAACACTCATTCCTCCAAAATTCACAGAAACAGCTGTAAGGCAGCAAACAAGGATCTACCTGAAGTTAAAGACATCTGTCAGGTTTGAGATCTTTCTGCAGACTTTAAACCAAACATAAACCCTGGGATGAAGTTAAAAAACAGTCCTAGTTAGGACTGGATCAGGTGACCTTGAACCTCCCCTTAGTTATGCTCCAATAGGCCTAGGCTGCTGGGGGGTTCCCATAAGTCTTTCTTCTTCATTCACTTCTTTTCACTCTGTTTATACACCACTCTGCATTTAATAACTAGTTATTATTAATCCCTGGCTCTCTTCCACAGTGTGTCTTTTGTCCTGTCTCCCTCCCCTCACCCCCCAACTGGCCTCAGCAGATGACTGCCCCTCCCTGAGCCTGGTTCTGCTGGAGGTTTCTTCCTGTTAAAAGGGAGATTTTCCTTCCCACTGTTACCAACTGCTTGCTCAGAGAGGGTCATTTTGATTGTTGGGTTTTCTCTGTGTTATTGTCAGGTCTTTACCTTAAAATAAAGCATCTTGAGGTGACTGCTTGTAATGATTTGGCTCCATATAAATAAAATTGAATCAAATAAAGATCTCCCAGTGATGCTTCAGCTGTTTATAATCCTTGGAACATTTAAATTTCTTGTACATGTGTTGAAATTAAATCCTGCCAGCGGCAGTGAAATGAATAATATGAAGTTGTGGGACAGTGAACTTCAACTTTCTCTATTTCATTTCACAAAGACTGAGCAGCCGGACTCAAACTTTATAGGGTGAAAATTTGAACAAAAAAATGAAGAAACAGACATAAAGGAAGCTGGTGGTTTGATTGGTTGCTCCTCCTCCCTGTGACTTGGCTCCTCCTCCTTTAACCTACCTGCCTGCTGCTAATTAACAGCTATCATCAATTACCTCTAAGTGCCAGTCAGACTGATTTGTTAACAGCAGCTGTTTGTCTTTCCTCATGAAGCTCCTCTGTAATCTCTGTGAGACTGAAGCTCGAAGCCCCACTGTGGCAAGCCGATAAATTTTTCCAGAAAATGGTCCTGAACTTCTTCTGAAGACGTCTTCAGGTTAAGGTCCAGTTTGATTATATGAGATGTCTTAAATCTGTCAGCTCTGAGAACGAAACCACCGAAAAGCTCAAAAGCTTCAGACATCTTTTTCTGCATTATGTCGATACGGATAAATCTGTGACTCAGCAGGCTGACAGACTCTGATCTGATCCGATGGTTAAAGACCAGCTAATGTCTGCATTTGTGTTCTCATAGAAGTTTCTCATAAGTAGTAAATGTATGAACCTAAACTGAAATTAAATTAAATTTTGGGGGGGATCAATATTATTTTTTATTCTTACTGAACACTTGGACACATTTCATATGCTTGTAGTTTTTAAACAAAGAGAAGATTTGACAGTTTCAACTACTTAGTCATTTTCTGCAGGTGCATTTTTTACTCATTAAAATGTCCAAATATTAATATCTGTTTTTGATATTTGCATCTCCAGCATGTTTGAGTTTCTCCTAATGAAGACAGCGGCTATTATTGTTTCTCCTGTTGTTGTGAAGGGAACATGTTTATCTTTATTATGACATTTTATACAAAGATAATTTGATGTGGAGTAACAGAAAATGTGTGTGTGTAAAGATGGTGATGAGTTTCAGTGTTTAAAGGCAGCAGCTGCTTTAAAGTAAAGATGAACCTGAGAGAGAGCAGCGCAAATGACTCGCATCAGATTAACAGACAGAGCTGCCAGCAGCACGTAAATCACACACACACACACACACACACACACACACACACACACACACACACACACACACACACACACACACACTCTGAGGCAGTACATTACCGTCAGTATAATTCGTCCTCACACTGTGACTACATTTTCTACCTCATAGAGCATATTAACTCCGACACTGTGTGTGTGTGAGTGTGTGTGTGTTTGACTTCTATTCTTTGTGGAGATAAATCCGTGGCTTGTCCTAATTTTCTGCTCGTAAATATGAGAGTTACAGTGTGCGTGTGTGTGTGCGTGTGTGTGTGTGTCGGGTCTTCCCTGCTTATCACATAACAAATTGAAAGCTTAATCTGTCCTGCGTGTAGATTTATGACCTCGATTGCTAGCGAGGAAATGCGGGGGGAAACAAGGAGGAGGCGAGGAGGAGGTGAAGATAGACTGAGTCTGTGTCTCTGAAGATAAGAGGACGATCAGCTGACACTGCTGATGCCGGGCAGTTAGCATGGTGATGAGACTGTGTGTGAGCAGCCGATCAGAGGTCAGTGGTCACGCTGACAGACAGATGTTATCTTCAGACAAACATCAGTAGGACTTCCTGCTGGGAAGTCGTAACCGCGGCATTCTCACCATAACCGCGTGGTTTCTGCGTTGGTGTCTTGATGCACCAGCTGTGGCTCGTTCAGCCACTGAGAGGCAGCACAGAGAACTGTAGATTTAAATTAAACAGGCGATGATAACACTGCTGGTGAATCACCATGCCTCCAATGTGCACCGTTAAATGAAAACACAATTTTCACACTGAAGCATCATCAATGTCTGATGTTTATTCAGACCAGTTTTGAGCTGGATGCAGTCAACCTGAGAGGAGCAGTACATCAAAGTATAAAATATTAAATTTCCTCTTCTCACTAGGTGGTGCTGCAACTACCATTAATAGTACCATACTGTTGCTTTCGGGGGTGGACCCTTATTACATTTGAGAGGTTTGGGCCAGATTGGATAATGAACTTTGCCGTGCCACACCCTTCAACAAAACACTTATTCTGAGGTCCAGCTGAAAGTGAGCACACCTGAGAATGCACAGAGCATCAGTGTTCACCTGGACAGGTGTGCAGTCAGTAAAGCATTTGAACTCCTAACAATAATACACTGCTCAAAAAAATAAAGGGAACACTCAAATAACACATCCTAGATCTGAATGAATGAAATATTCTCATTGAATACTTTGTTCTGTACAAAGTTGAATGTGCTGACAACAAAATCACACAAAAATCATCAATGGAAATCAAATCTATTAACCAATGGAGGCCTGGATTTGGAGTCACACACAAAATTAAAGTGGAAAAACACACTACAGGCTGATCCAACTTTGATGTAATGTCCTTAAAACAAGTCAAAATGAGGCTCAGTATTGTGTGTGGCCTCCACGTGCCTGTATGACCTTCCTACAATGCCTGGGCATGCTCCTGATGAGGTGGCGGATGGTCTCCTGAGGGATCTCCTCCCAGACCTGGACTAAAGCATCCGCCAACTCCTGGATAGTCTGTGGTGCAACGTGATGTTGGTGGATGGAGCGAGACATGATGTCCCAGATGTGCTCAATCGGATTCAGGTCTGGGGAACGGGCGGGCCAGTCCATAGCTTCAATGCCTTCATCTTGCAGGAACTGCTGACACACTCCAGCCACATGAGATCTAGCATTGTCCTGCATTAGGAGGAACCCAGGGCCAACCGCACCAGCATATGGTCTCACAAGGGGTCTGAGGATCTCATCTCGGTACCTAATGGCAGTCATGCTACCTCTGACGAGCACATGGAGGGCTGTGCGGCCCTCCAAAGAAATGCCACCCCACACCATTACTGACCCACTGCCAAACCGGTCATGCTGAAGGATGTTGCAGGCAGCAGATCGCTCTCCACGGCGTCTCCAGACTCTGTCACGTCTGTCACATGTGCTCAGTGTGAACCTGCTTTCATCTGTGAAGAGCACAGGGCACCAGTGGCGAATTTGCCAATCCTGGTGTTATCTGTCAAATGCCAAGCGTCCTGAACGGTGTTGGGCTGTGAGCACAACCCCCATCTGTGGACGTCGGGCCCTCATACCATCCTCATGGAGTCGGTTTCTAACCGTTTGTGCGGACACATGCACATTTGTGGCCTGCTGGAGGTCATTTTGCAGGGCTCTGGCAGTGCTCCTCCTGTTCCTCCTTGCACAAAGGCGGAGGTAACTGTCTTGCTGCTGGGTTGTTGCCCTCCTACGGCCTCCTCCACGTCTCCTGGTGTACTGGCCTGTCTCCTGGCAGCGCCTCCAGCCTCTGGACACTACGCTGACAGACACAGCAAACCTTCTTGACACAGCTCGCATTGATGTGCCATCCTGGATGAGCTGCACTACCTGAGCCACTTGTGTGGGTTGTAGAGTCCGTCTCATGCTACCACGAGTGTGAAACATTCAAAAGCGACCAAAACATCAGCCAGAAAGCATAGGTACTGAGAAGTGGTCTGTGGTCCCCACCTGCAGAACCACTCCTTTATTGAGGGTGTCTTGCTAATTGCCAATAATTTCCACCTGTTGTCTATTCCATTTGCACAACAGCATGTGAAATTGATTGTCAATCAGTGTTGCTTCCTAAGTGGACAGTTTGATTTCACAGAAGTTTGATTTACTTGGAGTTATATTGTGTTGTTTAAGCGTTCCCTTTATTTTTTTGAGCAGTGTATTATTTTATTAATATTATTATTATAATAGCTGAAGGCTCCTCTGTTGGTTACTGATAAAGTGTACAAACGATTTCAGTCTGCGGCGCTGAACTTCTTTTGGAAAAGCTCAATTTGTTTACAGAGCATCTGTTCAGAGATAAGATTGTGTGTGGGTATGAGTGTGTGCCCGCGTTTGTGTGAGTGTGTGCCAGTGTCAGCACTTTGTCCTTCTGTAGGCTCATTAGAGACAAGCTGCAAGGAATGCTGGGTAATCAATACTGCAGAGACCCTCAGAGACCAGAAACATCGCCTTAGAGCGAGTTCTGTCTTTTTTGTCCTTCTCTCTCTCTCGCTGTGTGTGTGTGTGTGTGTGTGTGTGTGGATGTGTGTGTGTGTGTGTGTTTACAACCCGTTACTGTGGAAACCACTGTGATGCTCTGGTACTGACCCTGTGTGCACACCCCCATCTAAACAGCTGGTTTCACAGTATTTTCTGAAATTGTAGAAAACATGAATGAGCTTCTGCAGAGAACGTCAGACCAGAGAAGGCCGACACATTCGGAGAAGCAGACGGTGGTGTTTAGAGTCGAGCGTGGATGCAGCTGTACTCTGTGCTCTTTGTCTTCTCTCCTCCATCCCTCCATCTCTCCTGGGAGAGGATGACAGCAGAAGAAGAGAGAAGAGGGAGCGCTCAGGGTTACAGCTGACAGGATGACAGAGAGCGTGTCCTTTGGATTTACCCACTGTAAGACACGGGAACTAAACATACAGACACAAATATCCTCACTGAGTGTAAATATTTCATCCATGTGTTCTCTGAAACACATAAAGTACACCATCAACCAACAGATTTTTTAAACCCTGGTTGGTCAGCAGGTGTCTGTTAAAACCAAGCTCATCCTGCTGGTTAGCCCAGCTGTGGACTCTGCACAGCTCCGAGGGTTCCTGCTGGTATCTGACGGTACGGTGTGACCAGCAACTCCTCTAAGTCTTAGAAGAAGAGATACTGAACATTCGGTGTAAACCCAGAAATAAGTTATCAGTGGACACTTTCTGGTCACGCCTCTGGAAGTCCATTGAATGTGTTTTTGTTGGATATATAAACTACGACCTGTGCTTCACCCGAGGTTCAGATATTTTCACGTTTCGTCCCCCAACATAAGATATGTTAGTAAATCCTCGCTCTGAATGTTGAAGCTGTTTGGATAAAAGTCGTTTGCCAACAAGCAGCAAAATGAGACTATAGAAGCTTTGTTTTACAGCGAAAACAGGAGCTCAGTGATGGTGATGCTGATGTCATGTGGTTCTGGTGTAGTCCATTCATAGGCTCACATTATTTGACTTGTAGGTTCAAATTAATTATCTTGCTGCAGAAAAAATCAGTATCAAAATTGTTTATTTTCCAGATTATTTCCTGTGACAGTTAAAAAGCCTTCGTGGCTTTCTGTTGAGGGACCCAGAGAGAGATGCTAAAATTCAAAAATATCCTCTTTGCTGCTCTCTGTCAGTTTGGACTGACTGATGTTCTAAAAGAACAACAAAGAGAAATGATTCCAAAAGAAACTCCAGCTTTTAGTTTGAGGGGTCTGACGTTCTCAGCGTTCTCTCCACCTTACTGCCTCCTTCACTTATTTCTGTGCTTCGGTTTTCCTCACTTCTAGTTCAAAGAATCCACTGAGTGAGATCATGGTCAAACTAAAAAAAATCTCTGCAGCAATTCGCCAAAAGAATTTCAAAAACAAAACAAAGAAAAAAAGTAAAGCAAATCTTCCGAGGAGCCGTCCGTGTTTTATTTGATCATTTTATTTTCTTCTTTTAAAATCCCATTTCAAACAGATCAGTAAATGATTTGGGGAAACATTTTAATTAAAACAAAAGCTGATATATTCGGCCTGCTTCAGGTTAGAGTCATTGCTGATGATGACTTGGACCTCAGAGGGTTAATGTCACCGTTTTCATCCAGCGACCGTTAATACTGCAGGTGCTGCTGATGGACTCGTCTCTGAGTTGATTTTTACACATTGTGTGTGACAGCAGATCATCCAGGTTTAATCTAACCAAACAGAGCGTGCGTGTGTGTGTTCATCAGTGTCTAATCACATCTGATCTGTGTCTGCAGGTTCTTCCTCAAGTTCTTCCTGAAGTGTAACCAGAACTGTCTGAAAAATGCAGGAAACCCACGAGACATGAGGCGGTTTCAGGTAACACACACACACACACACACACACACACACACACACACTCAGATGAATTCATTTCCCTAAAGGGCAGGACATGGCTGTGGAGGACCTGCTGTACCCACAATGCATTGCAGCAGGGCGGCCCAAGGCTTATTGCTTTGCAGATAAAATATGAGAGGTCATCAGGGACTGTCTGTCTGTCTGTTTGTGTGTCTGCCTGTCTGTCTGTCCTCCCTCTTATTTCCTTACGCATCTGTAATGTTTTTGTGTTCAGCCTTTGCTGTCTGAATGAAGCATTTTAAATATTTAGTGCACTTTAGAATAAAGAAATTTAACTTACATCCAAAAAACATCAGATTATTTCAGTGCATTAATCGCTTTTAACGAAACCCAATTAAATTCAAGTTTCGCGTCAAAAAAAGTAGCTTTGTACTAGAGCCAGGGCGGCTCGATTGATCGCAGCCACAATAGTTTAGAGCTCACCATTATTTGACATCCCTTGAATCAATAATTAAACTTTTAAAAATATATATTATTCTAAAGATGATTTTCCTTGAACTTTAATTACAAGTGAAGAGAAAAACAAATTAGATGAGTCAGGTGGTCCAGCTAATGTATAACTTTAATTTTGGAAGTAAAGTAAATGAAAATTACATTACAGAAAAAATAATGTTCATTAGAATAATAATTTGTTCTGAGTTTGATATGAATCTTAATTATTACTTCTGAAGAAGAGCCAGCTCGTTCAGGTTCATGTCTGTGTGAATGTGAGTGTGTGGCCGCAGCTAATATTGATCATAATAAAAGAAAGAAGGTGGTCTTCATGTGATTTACCAGAAGGTTCTTCACAAATGCGAGGTCCGAGAAACCCCACCAGACAAACATCTCTCCTCAACATCTGGAGCTTTGTGAGACCAACAGAAACTCTGCGAGGGGATCTGCAGGGTTCAGACTGACGCTGGCTCCACACACAGAAACATGTGTGAACAAATATCTGAACCTGCTGATCCTCTGCATACAGAATGCAGGAGGGTGAAATCAGCTGAAGGTCCGACACTTGTTTGGGTGAAACCAGTGCCGTAAAGGAAAGAGGCACGCTGGATTTAAAGCACAAGACAAAGATGATGTGAAAAGGAACACAGACCAGTTATCCTGATTTCAGCATCACAGGTGGGGTCACCGTTATGTGGAAATTCGTAGCTTTTCTTGCCACATGTTCAGACATTGTGCCAGACGTCGAATGTCTCACCGCACCGATGAAACCATCCCTACTGATACCTAAAGATGAGAACAGAACAAGAGCTGAAATAATAATTAACAGTTACTGTGTCAGGAACAAGAACACAAAAAGTGTACAAAGACTCTCAAAGGAGAATGTGAGGGTTTGTTTTTTTGAAAACAGCCTCCAAAACGCAGAGTTCAGGTAGGCTTGTTATCTATGATCGCTTGGACCTCAGTGGGTTAATATGATTAAAAATACATGCATTAAGAGACAAATTTTCATATTTTTGACATCTTTTTAAATGTAGCTGTCATCCCTGTGCAGACGCTCAATATGAGATGAAAATGAAAGATATAGAAAAAGCTCCTCTGAGTTTAAAGCTGCATAAAACGTCCTCTGTGGGAATTTTATGTCTAAATTTCAATCATGATCTCAATAATTGTCACATATGGCAGATGCAGTAGAAGCTGACTCGCACGCTGTTTGAGTTATATAACACGAGGTGTGCCGAGAGCCCATAAAGCTGCTGGAATTCATCGTGTTTAATCCTGCAGTTTGTCTCAGTGAGAGGCTGTTGACCCCGAGTGTCTCCATAAAGCTCAGATTAACTGACTGCTCAGATAAAAGACGCTTTACAGTCAAACACACTCAACCACAAGTGGTCCATTCATCAGCCACTTAACAACGAGCACCAGCTGACAGCTTATCAGTGACAACAGGCCTGTGATTGATCCTCTAATTATTGATCAGCTGTGTCATCCCATTAGACTCAAAAAGAGCAGCTGAAGACAGGAGACGGGAGCAGCAGGGAAAATGAAGCAGATGAGGAAAATTTTCAAATGAAAAGAGAAAAATGAAAAAAAATCAAACTGGAAAAAAAGAATAAAATACCACTGAGCATACAACAACATACAGAAACTAAAACTGATTATTGTTAATAAAACAACCTCAGTAACATGAAACAGACCGCTGCAGACTTAACAGCACCTGAATTTTTATGAATGACTTCAGTGTATAAAATGTGATTAAAGCAGCATCAATATTTTTCCTTTAAAGTCCATCAGCATCTTCAGCACCTTATAAAGATCTGAACAGCGTCACAGTTAGTAGAAATGCTCCTTAAAGAATTCGAACTTCCACGATCACCTGTGTGAAGTTTCACAATAACACAATAGTCACCACGTCTCCTTCACTGCAGGGATTCCACTGGCACGTTAGATTTTGGTTTAACGTCACAAACATTATGAAACATGCTCATGATCAAATATTATATCACACAGGTATTCACTGCCAATAACACAAACCCAGTAACCACACAACTGTTTGCTGTTATCAGTCTGATTCTTAACTGAATTACACCAGGTTAGACTGCGGTAACATGCTGATACTGTGTTAGTGGCAGTGAATACTCTGGCTTTATCCGAGCATCAGCCTGAAGAATGAAGGCTCAGTGATAGGGTTTGAAGCACCAAAAGCTGCAGTACCGCTGCAGTCCAGCAGAGGTGCCACATTGATTCAGTCCCCATAGACTCCCATGTTAAAACTTTACAGCAGGAATAAACATGTTTACAGCCTGATACAGAAACTGCTTTGGTCTCTGTAGCTAATTTCCCCCTTCATAACAGCTGTGTGTTTGTGTGTGTGTGTGTGTGGGGGGGGGGGTTCTGTAACTCACATGTTTAAATTAAGGCTTAAAGTTTGCATTATTAGGGGCGTGGCCTCTTTGACTGACAGGTAGATGGTGACACAGGTGGCTGTAGCTGCTAGCTGTCTGTTAGGCTTCACCTCCGCTAACTTGAGTTGTTATCTGACCAATATTATGGCTGCTGTGTGCTTCACTGGACTAACAGACTGTCCAAAAAGACTGAGTTCTGGTTTGCTGCTCACTTCCTCAAACAAACAAACAAACAACATGGCAGCAGTTAAATGCTAAAATTTAGGTTTCAAAGCTTCAGAAACCTCTGGGTGATATGGGGCCTTCAGCTCTACCCCAAAAATGTTCTTTTTAAAAGAAATCTGATGGTGTACACCTGCTGTTCATCCAATCATCCAATCAGCTCGCGTTCAGAGAGCAGGTGAGTATTGAGTCAGATTTTACTCACAAAGCTTCACTGCTGCTGAAAGAGAGGAGACGTCATTAGAGAAAACTCTCCTCCTCCTCCGTCTGCTCTTTGTCTCGCAGCTTCACTGCATCTGCTGTCACACACAGTAACACTCACACACACAGTAACACACTCACACACAGTAACATGCTCACACAGCAGCTCACATAGCAGCACACACTCGCTGCCACGCCGTGCTGGCCGAGCTGACAGGATGTTGAGTCCAGTTAAACCAGCAGAGGAGGGAGACGGGCCGAGCGAGTCACAGGAGGAGAGAGAGAGAGAGAGAGAGTCGGCTCAGAGAAGGGAGACAGGTGAAGTCAGGTGTAGACTTGTCTGTGGTTGTCGTGGTGACAGCAGGGTGAAGGATGTGCCGGTTAGTCACCGTGGCGACAGAGAGGACACTTCCACTCGCTCTCTGTGCGACCTTCTGCTCCATCGCCATGGATCAACGGCAACAACCTCGCCACGGCAGCCAGCCACGGATGATGAATGGCCACAACCTGGCACCTGTCAGAGTCCGGAGAGGCTGTGACATCACACAGGGGGTGTGGCTACAGAAGATGTCCCTTTTTTTTACATTCATAACACAATTTTATTTAAAGTGTTTAAAATATAACTGCTGTTATCTCCAGGTCAGCAAGCAGCAGTTTATCATCATACTGACAAGAACATCCTTGTTATAAAACCTTTTGACTTAAAATTCCAAAAACCCATTTCAATACATTTTTCTTTTTGGAAACTTTATTAAAGAGGAAAGAATATGTTTCAAATGTGTTTCGGACCACGAGGAGAACTACATCAAATCTAACTGAGGCAGCAGCAGTGAGCTCCAGCGTGAATTTCATCACTATAAATGTTTGTTATTCACTGGTTATTGTTCCCTTTTCTGCAGGTTATGAATAAAGTGTTTTGGTTGTGTTTCTGCAGGTGGTGGTGTCAACAACGGTGAATGTGGACGGTCACGTTCTTGCCGTCTCCGACAACATGTTCGTACACAACAACTCCAAACATGGCCGCCGAGCCCGGCGACTGGACCCGTCTGAGGGTACGCTACTTTTTACACTTTATGATCCTGACACAGGCGGCTGCAGCTGCTGGAGTCTGCCCCCTACCTCAGATGATGGAGCTGATAACTTAGCACCACCCGTTCATCCAAATGTAGTGACAGCCAGAGAGCTGGACCTTATAGCAGAGCAGAGTTTTCTGAAACTGTTAACAGGAGAACTGCTGTACTGTTCGTTCTCTCAAAGGTCACAACTGTCAGAACAATTTCCAGCCGTAAAGCCACAAATTTGCATGTGAAAAGTTTGAGTTTCAGCTCTGTGTGCAAATTTGATTTCCTCCCTGAGTCAATCCACTGATCACATTCAGCTGGAGTGAGGAGCTTCTGCACTGAGATGATCTGATACTGGTCTGAAGAAATCTGTAGCGGGAACCTGAACAGTCGGGCAGGGAGACGAGTGTAATTTGGTCTTTGAAGAGGAATCAGCCCAGTGGCTTGTGGGTAGGAAGACCAAACGCTACAGGGTCCCCAGAGAGGACAGTGTGTGTGTGTGTGTGAGTCTTTTTGTGGGCCGTTCAACCTCTTTAATTGCCCTCCTAATTAAAGACAGTTACCATGGAAACCACCCCTCCCAGTCAGAGCACAGTGGAGTCCCGTGGGTTTGAACCCTCTCTTATTTTGCAGCTCTGTGCTCGGTTATTTCCACAGACTTGCCTCAGCACAGCGGAAACGCAGAGTCTCACACTAAAACCTGCAGGTCTCACTACGGCAGCTCCACCTTCACACCAGAACTACAGCTCAATTTTTTACAACCACCATCTTTGTTCTGACTAAAACAAAGCATTCCTCAGATCGCCATAAACACAAAAGATCATACAGGAAGTCCTTATATGTGCGACATGTTTACAGTTTCTCTGGTTAAAGCTGAGATACATGAAATTCATAGCAGAAATAATTCAACAATCATGCAAGACTCCCCAGAATGCTTTTATTCCAGAAGCAGACGTGTGTGTGTGTGTGTGTGTGTGTGTATGTACAGTATATTAGAGTTTTTACACTATGCCATAATAAAAAGGATTGCTGGGAATATTTAGTCAGTAACGAGGATGCTTACTCAGTGTGATGTGACCTCTGATGGAAACTTGGGACTAGATTTGGGGCTTTGCTGCTGAGACTTGGGTCTCTGTGATTTAGGTTCTTTTTATTCTTTTTATTTATTTATTTTTTGTTCTTTTGTCTGCAGGTGATTTATGATCTGATATAAACACATAGCCATTACTTTCACACAAAGGTATGAGAAACCCATCCTAATATAAGAATAAAAGAACAAACCCAAAGCCGCTTCTAAACTATGAAGCATCAGCATCACAAAAAGTCTGCAGATTTAACATGACGCCACCTCAAAGGAAGTCCTTTGTAAACATTATTTAAACCTTGCAATACTCGGCGGATGCCCTGTTACAGAATAGAATAGAATAGAATAAAATAGAATAGAATAGAAAAGAATGGAAGTCAGGTGCTGTAATGTCATTTGAAGTCATCAGTGATGAGATTAGTTGCCCTACCTCTCTCTCGCTCTCGCTCTCTCTTTCACTCACTCTCACACACTCTCTCTCTTTCTCTCTCTCTCTCTCTCTCTCTCTCTTACACACACACACACAGACACACACACACACTCTCAGCCGGTAATGACTACTTCTCTCTCTTCTTTCAAGTGCGACTGCAGATTAATTATAAAGTGAAATGAAAGCACCGTGTGTGTGTGTGTGTGTGTCTGTGTGAGTGTGTATGTGTGTGTGTGGCACTTTAGTGAACTAAGCTAAAGCGGATAAAAGCCACGACCCAATTAAATCACATTGTGTGTCGGTGTGTATCAGTGTGTGTGTGACCTTCAGTACTGCAGCAATGTAGATCAGTGGTTCCCAACCTGTGGGTCTGGACCCCTCTGAGAGGTCGTGAGATATCTTTGGATCATTTCATGTTTGACTGCAGTGAGAGACTCTGAGTGTTTTCTGTGATGAAGACTCAGACTGTGTGTTGGTTACTCAGTGATCAGTATTCTGTCCAAGCCTCAGCACTACAAACATCATGATATTCAATCACGTTGCATTCACAGTGACAGCGACAGCAGCGACCAATGACTGGCAGACACCTCAGAGGATGTGATACACTCATTTCCTCATCCACTGTGTCCATGTGTTGGCAGAAGGCCTGAGGGGAAGCTCTGGATTATTTTGTGTAGATACATTATATTGCCAAAAGTATTTGCTCGTCTGCCTTCACATGCGTATGAACTTGAGTGACATCCTATTCTAAATCCATAGGGTTTAATATGATGTGGACCCACCCTTTGCAGCTATACCAGCTTCAGTTCTTCTGGGAAGGCTTTCAAAGAGGCTTTCCTCCAGTGTTTATGGGAAATTTGGACCATTCTTCCAGAAGCATCTTTGTGAGGTCAGACACTGATGTTGGACAAGAAGGCCTGGATCACAGTCTCCGCTCATCCCAAAGGTTTTTTTATCTGGTTGTGGTCAGGAGTCTTTGCAGGCCAGTCAGGTTCCTCTATACCAGGGGTTTTCAACTCCAGGCCTCGAGGGCCGGTGTCCTGCAGGTTTTAGATGTGTCTCTGCTTCAACACACCTGAGTCAAATATAGAAGTCATTAGAAGGACTTGACTGCATACTGAGGAGGTAATTCAGCCATTTGATTCATGTGTGTTGGATCAGGGACACACATAAAACCTGCAGGACACTGGCCCTCGAGGCCTGGAGTTGAAAACCCCTGCTCTATACCAAAGCTTGACTGGTCACTCCAGAGAACACGTCTCCAGTTCTCTAGAGTCCAGTGGCGGTGTGCTTTACACCACTGCATCCAGCACTTTGCATTGTGCATTGTGAAATTTCACAGCTCATCTTGTTGCACAGATGACATCCTATTACAGTACCACAGTGGAATTCACTGAGCTCCTGAAAGCGATTCTTTCACAAATGTTTGTAGAAGCAGTCTGAATGTCTAGGTGCTTGGTTTATACACCTATGGCCATGGAAGTGATTGGAACACCTGAATTCAATTATTTGGCTGGGTGAGTGAATACTTATGGCAGTATAGTGTAGTTTTAAAATGCAGATGGTTTAATGCATGCATGCTAAAATAATGTGTGTGGATGCTGCTTTTGCAGGGTAAATTTAGCATGGTTATTTTTGACTGGCTGTGGCTCACATTGGCTTTTGATTCATGGACTGCTTTAAAATTTGTTCTTATAATTGGTAACAGCCCAAACAAATTTTCCTTTTTTTCAGCTTTCCTTATACAACCAAGAATTTCATACCTAAGGTCGATTTGTGTATCAGTGCACCTGAATTAATGTGTAAATGGAGTCCTCTTTCCCTGAGCAGATTAGATGGAGCACAGGCTTTCTTATGACCAGTGTTAACAGAGGTAAACACAAGTGTCTCCTGTGTGTGAGCCTAATGAACTTAAAACATGGACTTCAACCATTGGTTTTTGAAGCCCCACTCTGAAGTCTTGATTTTAGCATGTTGGTTCTCACTATGTTGTTTTTTTAGAGCCAGAAGTGATCATATTTGGGCACAAGGGTGGAGTGCTACACATGTTTATTTCTGCTGTAAAGTTTTAACATGGGAGTCTATGGGGACTGACTCACTGTGGCACCTTTTCTGGACTGTGGAGGAACTGCAGCTTCACATAATAAGATGCTAACACTTGTCTCTCCCTCTCTCTCTCTCACTCCTTCCCTCTGTGCCTCTTGGTGTCTCTTGTCCAGCAGCCACTCCCTGCATTAAAGCTATCAGTCCCAGTGAAGGATGGACGACGGGCGGAGCCACCGTCATCCTGATCGGAGACAACTTCTTCGATGGCCTTCAGGTTGTCTTTGGCACCATGTTGGTGTGGAGTGAGGTAACACCCTCTCATTTGATTGGGTAATCAATTAATACAACAAACAAGGAATACAGTGACTCATATTATCTCTCTCTCCCTCTCCAGCTGATAACCCCTCATGCTATTAGGGTCCAGACTCCTCCCCGTCACATCCCTGGAGTCGTTGAGGTCACGCTGTCCTACAAGTCCAAGCAGTTCTGTAAAGGAGCACCAGGACGATTCGTCTACACAGGTAACGACATCTCCTGCTGATTGGATTGGAAAACACTACATCTTACATTTTATGTGTCCTCTAGCAGCAGGTACCACATGGGGTGTTTGGACAAAAAGTTGTTTTTTTCAAACTTAAAAGAATTTTTCTCAGATTCAAGAATCAAACAAGCAGAGGTCAAGAAGAAATTGCACCACTTTTTTAAACTGCTGGGACTCCACTTTGTTCAGGAAGCATACCTGCAAATACCTTCAAACATCATTCAGGGTTCAGAAGCCCTTTGAGACTCTCACTGAAGACAAACATCAGTCAGTAACAAGATTAGTTTTAAATAAATTCTGATGGTCAAAGCTGAGAAACTCACCTGAATGTCTGAGCTGCAGTAGCTGTCTTTTTGACAGCTCTACCATCACAGCTATCATTAATAACACTCTGCCTTCATGAGACTATCTTTCTGTGTTTGTTCCCAGACTCTAAGGCATTTCTTCTCTCCATCTTTCCTCATATCCTTCCCTCATGTCCTTCCTTCCTGCCTCCTCATCTCTGTTTAAGTTTCCTTTTTTTTCTGTTCATGCTGCTGTCGGTGTAATTACACACATTTAAATCCTATTAACCCTAAACCTGCCTCTGGACCTTCACATTAATGACCTTTGAGCTGTTTGCAGCCCACCTGATAACAGTCACATATGTGTGTATCTGACGTCGTCAGTCATATGACCTCCACTCCACTCCACTCCACACAGCAGCTGCTTTCACACCTCAGCAATTTAGAGAGGTCCATCACCTCCACCCTGCACCAGCCTGCTCCCATCATGCTTTGCACTGGCCCTTCTAAAGACAGCAAAAATATGGGCAATGAAAACAGGCAGTGATGTTCACTGTACAGTGACACAGTTCAGTCTAACATAACTCAAACCTCAGCCTCAGCAGGACTCAGAACTTCAACAACATGTGTAGGATACAGGTTCAAAGATCACGGGAATGTAATCACGTGGATTCTGGTCAGTCATGTTTTTTTGGGCTGGCACAGATGTGAGAGGGATGTGGGTGACTATATTTTATCCACATCTAAAAATATGGATCGAACTTAAATTCATGCAGAAGGGGCCCCGCACCAGAAATGCGTCCATTGGTGCTGAATCTTTATACCCATCTCTCACGGCCCAGGTGGAATAAACCCCTGAAATGCTGCACTTATCACATCATTCATGCTGCTCCTCCTCAGTCTGCAGCTCCAGCTCCTCAGATTTACTCCTCCAGCCTGAAACTCACCCAATTTGGCTGCTCCTCTCTGGATTTCACTCTTTGTTTGCTTAGGTTAGTTCTCCACCCTCTGGACTCTCTGCTCAATTCTGCACAACCAGCAACCCACCCGCTTCTCCACGCACCCATCATACACTCTGACCCCCTCTGATATCCCATCCCCGACCAGTTCAGTCCGTGAAATATGAGATGATGGGTTTTATTTTAACAGAGTTTAAAAAGGACCAAAATGACCCCTTTCATCCAGCATCATCACACCTCTGACCTAAAGCTGAGCTCAGTGCTGCTAAGTGGAGCTGAAGCATTCCTCCTTCATGCAGCTTGGAAGGAGGTGAAGTTTCAATGCAGGAGTCAGAATAAGCAGTGGCATAAGTATATTAAGTTTTATAAGGAATTTTATAAGTATGGTGGTAGTGAGAAGATTTTTTTTCTGCAAAGGAGCTAAACCCTCCAGTTTTTAAAGGAATGAACAATGTGAGATTTACGTATTTACAAAAGGAATCTGTGCCATAATATTGGACCTTTATAGCTGAGAATACAGAATCTTTCTCTCCAGAGACGGTGAATTAATCCAGAAAACAGCATCATTTAAAACTATTAAACACAAATATAGATATACAGCTTATCTTTTACACATACACCTGGACACTGTGCATGTGAAATACATGAGTAAAGTAGAGAGGATCCATTGTGGAAACCTGTTGATATAGATAAATTACACCTTACAGCTCGTTACATTTTCTAGGTGGAGGTGAAATGCCTGTTAATATGTGCGCTCAGGCAGACAGACGGCTTCAACAGTCATGAAATTTCCATGAGTATTGATTCCAAAGCATCGACTGGTCCTGTCTGATCCGCCTTCAGATTTTCATTTCCTCAACACACACACACACACACACACACACACACACACACACACACACACACACACACACACACAGACACACACACAGAGCTAACACTGCTGCTCAGACCTGAATATAAGAGAATTACAGCACCTCTGTCTACATCTGTCGATCGCTCTGAGCTTCTCCTCTAATCTTTATCGATGTTCTGTTCTGTACACACTGCAACCTGAACGGTCTGACAGCAAAACTCACTTATTAAGACCAACAAATAAAAACAAAAACCAAAACAAAGAAAAGCCAACATCATCTTTACTCAACTCTGTCATACTGTTAGAGAGCTATCAGTCAAGTGCAAAAACAAACTAGTATCAAAATGAATCTGAGCTGATGTTTGACAGCAGGTGTATACACACACACACACACACACACACACACAAGCGCACACACACACACACACACACACACTCACTCAGCATCAACACTGCAGGAATAGAAAACACTGATGATCTGCACACTGATCCGTGAGGATTCCCTCGCCTTTGCAGCTGATGATGTAGCTGAAGTCAGAGCTGAAGCCATGTCTTCAGACGGTCAGGGACTGTGAGATCTGTGCTCAGTGTCATGTCCGATCAATTCAAAGCCATCAAATCTTTATTAGCAGCCAATAACAACAGTGGATCAGTTAAACAGCATGCTGGGACTTCAGCAGCAGCAGCACACTGTGCTAGTTACCACGGGGACACACCATCACAGTTTATTGATTGCATGCCTGATTAGAGCACTTCATCTCAGACAATTAACCAATCAGGTAAAGACTTCCCAGGAAGTTAATGACAGCTGGAGGGAGAGCTGTATTCATTTGTTAAACTGACTGCAGTGAAATGTGAAAACATAACATAAAAACAAAAAGACAGAAAACACGGAAGCAGACAATCATTACTTTGTCTCAGTTCAGTCTGCAGTTGCAATATTTAGCAGGTCCGTTGTTTCCAGAGATGTGAAGATGTGGAAGAATGGGACTGAATGTGGAGCAGAATAACTAGCGAATAAATGGTGGAAATCTGAGGCTTGAATATTTCACTCAGCACAAGCTGTAAGCATCTGACAGTCAATATAACAGTCTGAGAGTAAATCACTGCCAGGACAGCTGTACAGCTCTCCCCAGGACAGCAGGATGGAGTCACATGCAGTGAGGATGAGTTCAAATATAATGTCCTGAACAGTTCTTACTGATCAGTGAGCTAAAGAAGAAAAGCCTGAATATGATCACTAATCACTGCTGTTTTTTCAAACATTTCACATTCATTTAATCACTGCATCATCTTTCTCGTCGTGATAACTCTGGCTTCAGACTGATGTTGTTTGAGACTCAGTTTTTGAATTTAATGCTGGTAAGATTGCTGCAGTACTCCTTCTAGCTGAAAAATTCTTTTTATGACACTGACTGGATGTTTGGGCTCATTCTAATGCAAAATCAGATGCTCTCTGTTGTTGATAAAGAAGAATCGGAACATTTGAAGTTCCTGGAGTTGCTTGGGAATGTTTAAACAGAAGTGTGTGAAATTGCATTTTGGATGTTCTTGTTAAACGAAATGGTTACAAACAAGGAAGAGGGCTTTGGACTGAGCTTAAAAGTGTCTTTAAAGACACAGTGAAGATGCATTCAGGCCTTTATCCATGAGGAATCGGACTGACTGCAGGTGAAAGAAACACAGGTGATAGTAAAGTGTCTAACAGTCAACAACACAAGGTCACAGTTACTTGCAGCGAGCTGCAGATAACACAGACATCTGGAGAGCTAACACACTCTTATAACTGCTGCCTGTCACGCCCTGTGAGCCTTCAAGGACTGAACACATGCACACACATACACACAGACACACACATACACAGATTGATGTATAGGAGAGTCAGTCTAAAGCTTGTTAAATGCAGCTGAACCAAGACAGGATTATGATTCATGCACTTCACACACACACTTTCTCACACACACACACACTCTGAGTCCTCGCTGTGCTCGGCTGCGTTCACTGACGCTCTGATTTATCACCTCCCAACCAGTTTAAACTGTAAATGATGTTAGAGGAGAGAGGAGGGGAGGGGAAAACAAAAAATGAACAAGTCTGATGGATTCGGCGTGTCTGAGGATCGCAGATTCACTGTGATGTGCACGACTGCAGTTATTACGCCTCACAAAGAGTAGCATAAATTATCGGGACAAACAGGTTCTGAAGTGTGTGCTTTCCCATCACTGTGACTCTAATGAAGCCTCCATGTGTTTGTTCAGTTGTCTTTCTTCCTGTCAATGTTGTTATATTGAAGTTGCCTCAAAAATCTGAAGGCTTGAGTCTGTTCAAATCTTATGAAAGCTCTCAGATTATGAAGAAATTCTAATCTAATCCTCCACCAAATTAAGCTTGCAAACATTTCTGGTCTCATATTTTTATTACCTTCATTCACATTTATTTTTCAGCTAAGTTTTTCCTTTGTTCTGTCCGTACACGACTGTCTTCACACTGTCTGGATAAAATTCAGACAAGTTATGCATTACTCACATGTAATCTGTGAGTAATGCATCTTCCAGATATTCTCTCTCATTCAGTGTTTCAGTTGTAGTGCTGTGTGCTTTTTTCCAGTCCTTCATCAGTAAAATTTCCCATATCTGATCTGCCACTGAATTCTCAGTCTTAGCCTTTTGAAGAATGTCTGAGCACTTAACACAGGAGTCACATTTTTATATTAGACTGAAGACTTTAAAAAAGTTTTGCTAGTGAACATAAATGATGATTTGATCAATGAGCCTCTTCCTCCCCAGCACTGAACGAGCCCACCATTGATTACGGCTTCCAGAGGTTACAGAAGGTCATCCCTCGTCACCCTGGAGACCCGGAGAGGCTACCCAAGGTAGGACGCACTGAGACACACAATTGTTTTATACAAACACAGACAGAATAAGCAATTATTGTTGGTGTGTTTTTTCCATCAGTCTGCGTTCTGGTTGGCTGCTCAGAGTCCTGATAATCATCAGCTGCATCTACTGATTCTGCTGTTTAACTTGTGTTTGTGTGTCCACTCAAACTGACTCACGGTCTCTAACACACACATGCACAAACCTCCATATAACACACTCACACGCATGCATGCACACAGCTTAATGAAATCTCTTCTCCACCTACAGTTTTGGACATAAATATCCATTCTTTCTTTCTGACACCTGTACCAACAAAAGTTTAAAGATTCAAAACATATTTCCTGATTTGTCCAAGTTTGGTTCACATGAGGGAAATCCTATCAGTCCCACCTGCAACCATGGTACCTAATATATAATGCTTTAGAGTGGTGGCTGAAGGCAAATTCAGCCAGGTCTAATGATGCTCTAATAAAGCAGTGTTGGAACTTACACAGCAACAGCGGTGTTTAAAAGGTGTGGCGCCTTCACATGGTTTGGAAAACACACTGTGATTTATCCTGATTGGTTTTAATCTTCCTTGAGTTAATTTTGACCTCATGGAAAGAAAAAAACAGTACAAAGGTTAAGATGACCCGACATCTTCAGGGTGACTGAACTTTGTTAAACAACATTAAGGTGTCATCTCTGGAGCATTGTCTACTGGGTTCAGGCCAAACCAGCACCAGTATCAAAGACATGCTCACATGCTGTTTAAGAAGCTACTTCCATGAATTTGCTTTGCTTCATTCCTGTTTCCACTAGTGCCACTTAATTATTGTTGTAAAGCGTTTTTGAATCACACTCTGGACTGATAATAACCAGAGACACCCAATTCAATTCTGTTCAATTTTATTTATATAGCACCAAATCACAGCAGTTCTCGAGGTGCTCTTATGTCTCCCATTCGTGGAGGCTGAACCTGTTCATTTTCAGCTCACAGTTTTGCAGCTTTTACTGATTAAATTTGGGGAAGTTTTTCCAGATGGAGATGTCAAAAAATAGATGTGGTCTCATAAAGAGTTAAGAGTGTCCTGAGGTTACCTCACTCAGTCATTGGTCAGGTGTGTGAATGAGAAAGTGTTGTGTCAATAAGGTACTGATGGTATCAAGAACAGAAACAAGGAGACGGGTTCAGGGTTTTCTGTTTTGTGTCAGGTCAAGACTCCCACTTTAACAGTCGGTCCAGTGTGTGTGCCTGTGTGTATGTGTGTGTGTGTGTGTGTGTGTGTGTGTTAAATAAGAATCCCACTTTTTTACATGATGTGTCCATAAAACATGAGAAACCCGCGTCTGTACGCAGGTTTGTGAACCTGGATCAGCTGTTTGCTACTGTCTGTCCAGGTTTAGAAAAAAACAGGATAAGATGTTTCTTTGTGTCAAGCCTAATCCGGATCCTCCACCAGCAGAATCCTGGTGTAAATCATTTCTATTCATCCCCTTGTTTAATGAACAACCTTTCAGTAGTTGAAAGAGGATTTCTGCAGTGTGCTTTCTGTGTCCAGCAGCTCTGATGTGAGCTGACATGCTGTTAGCTCCATAATGAAAACCACATCCCACCACGTCTTTAATAATTCATCTGTAATGGTTTTATTCAATTACCCACGCTGCCTTGTGCTCAGCGTGCAGCAGAGTGACTGTCGACCACAGAAACTCTAATAACCTGGAAATAATCCCGACTGTTTCAGAGGTTTGACTCCGACAACTCAACTAGGCTTATGGGCTTACATGTACACGGGTATGACACGGATTGTAGAGCATCACAGTCATGAGTTTACACATGTAAACATCATTTTGCTCTGTCAGAAACCTGGACAAGACCATAGTCTGGTTTTAGACGCTCAAAGTAAAGAACAGAGAGTCTTTCTTCAGAACCACCAATGTAAGGATGAAAAAATCTTTATTGGGACAAAAACACATAAAATTCAGGTAGGAAATAGAACCAACATAGTATTAAACCCCTATTTTTGTGCAAAAGTGCTAAACATACCCAAATTAGAAGATCTTGTTCCATGGATGCGGTCTCCTCTGAAAATAATGAAATGTTAAAATAAATGTTAAAATGATAAAATGTTTTTGGATTCATCATCAGACATGATCGGAAACAACCACAAGACATTTCCTCTTGCATGTGTGGAGTTGTAGGTTTTGGAGCTGTTTTTGTCAGGACTGTGTGGGCAGACATTTGGCTGAAGAACATTTGATAGTAAAGCAGTGAAGTTTGATTTTTTTGTGTGATTCACTTGTAATGGGTTTGGCTAAACCTTAGGGATGGTCATCTAGACTGAAGCCTGGGATTAGTTGACTGTTCAGAGGAAGAAAATTCTGCTTGTACTGTAGGCCTGTTTACTTCACCAGTATACATCAGTTTAAGTTAACAGTTATAAGTGAGCTCACAGCGAGCTGCTTCCAGGATGTTGAGTGTTGACCTGTGAAGCAGTCGTGGACAAACAGGGTCAGTTGACACTGACTTCATCAGAGTGATCAGAGCTCAGTTTGTTCTGTCAGTGCTTGTTTTTCAGCTCAAGAAGAATCTGAGAAGCTCCAATACTGAAACAAACATGGACAGAAGTCCTAAAGATGGAAGAATCTCCTTTTCAGCTGCATTCAGTTAGTTTTAGAAACTGAAGCAGCTTTTGAGAATCTTGTTGATTGTGAAAGAAATACACTTCTGAAACACAGTGAAGTAAGAAACTATGACAGGACTGAAAACAGGACATGCTAAACAATTAGTTCTGAACAAATGGCTCCAGTGTACATGAGCATGTTGGAATTTACACCTCAAAATGGAAGAAAGCAGAGAAACATCACACTGCTTCCACATCTGTTTGTCTTACATGCACACACCACAACACCAGACTCACACACTCGGAGGTCATGTTGTAAAGAAGAAAGAAAAACAGTCTGAAGCAGAGATTACACCGTTAGTCTGGATTACTGCGGACAGTCGAGGCTAACGTCAGTGTTTGGTGTTTAAGCTTTTTCTATGGAAATGAAGTGACCCGACATTCATCATCATTAGCTGTCCGTTCTCTCTCATAACACACACACACACACACACACACACTCAGGAAAGAGCATTAAATTCTACAAACACACACATACGAGTGTGTATCTGTCTGTGTGTGTGTGTGTGTAAAGCCCATTGGCAAACAGGGAGGTTGAAACAGTCAAATCAGGTAATCAGCGAGTGCAGTCATGTGGCAAGAAAGGAGATTGGCACAGACACACACACACACACACACACACACACACACACACACACACACACACGATTATCACTGTTTCTCTTATCTGATTTATAAAAAAAATAACTCCTCTATCGTCTTGTTTCTGTTTCTGTCTCTTTGCTGTCCTCCATAATAAACTCAGAAGGTATTTTTTATGTGAAATGTAAGTGTCTACATTCAATTCAGTGCAGTTTGCAATGGTTTTTAAACCAGCAGTGTGTCTTGGTGAAGTGTCGCCCCCATGTCCTGCAGGATCCTGAGGTGAACCTGGGCCTGATGAGAGTATAGTCCCTGCAGATGTTCAGTGTGTGGAGGTATGTGTGGTGGAGAGATGAACTTCTTATCGTTCAGCCCTGGGTGTTGATACTGACACACTGCAAAGTCAGTTTTTGGCCTCAGGTTGTGATTAATCTGCCTCGTGCTCAGTGAAAGCATTCCGTTGTCCTTTTAATGTAGTTGATTGGAGACCAAAAGTAAAGAAAAAAATAATTACAACTATGTGAAACCATCAATTATTATCATCACTTTTTATACTACTTATCTGGGTCCACATCCGAGTGTCAGGGGCAGCAGCCCAAGCAGAAAAACCCAGACATCGCTCTCCCCTTCCACCTCCTCCAGCTCTTCTGGGAGGAATTCCTAAGCCAGCTGAGAGATATAATAAGCTCATTTCCACCCCTTGTATCCTGAGCCAGTGATTCATCACTACCCATGGTGATAGGTGAGGGTAGGAGCATAGATCAGCTAACAACTACACCTTTACTCTCAGCTCTTTTCACCACAACAGATTCATCACCACTTAGGGGCAAAAGAATCACATCATCCACAATGAGCTGAGACCTTATCCTGAGGCCTCCAAACTGGAAACCCTGTGGAAGAGCCTAGAAATTTTGTCCCTAAAAGTTAGGGACAGAACCGGTAAAAAGTCAGCCCCGGTGAAGTCCAACAGCCACCAAGATAGAGCGACGCTTCACCAAGACCTGCTGCTTATCATCCATACAGCATCCACCTTTGTTCATAGCTGCATCTTCAGGACCTCCACAGCAAACATCGCACATTATTGTGTTGATTATATGTCTGACTTCCACAATCCATTGGAGCATGGTTTTAGATTTTGAATGTGTTTAGTTTTCATTTGTTTTTGTGAAGTAGGAAATGTTTTCAGTGTCATTTGTTTGTTGGCAAAATTATGCAAAGACTACAAGATTGATTTTTATGAAACATGATTTCAATTCAATTCAATTCAATTTTATTTATATAGCACCAAATCACAACAAACAGTCGCCTCAAGGCATGATGTAGAGGTATGAGCTAAGAAACCCATTAAATTTTGGATGTGGATCAGGAGGTCGAGCCAGATTTTTGGTTTCAGTCACATCAGCAGCTTGGCTTTGAAGAGCCCTTGAAGGCTCACAGACTTTACTCCTTCCACCTCAAACAAACAGTGGTCAATTTTGAATAATATCTCAGTAGGAAACCTCCCTAAACGAGGCCCACTTAGCACCAGCTGTTTCTGAGTGTGAGTTGTAATTACCATCACTGTTAGTTGATAATGGATATTGGAATAGTTATGCTTCCCCCATCAATAGCCTAAAGCACCTTTGGTATTCTGTTTTCTTACTCAGTCTTATGGGGTTAGTTTTGGTTGAGCCCACATTATTCCCAGTTTTTTTTATGGCATAGTCATTTGTTGAGACTTAACATGAATATGTTTTAGGGTAGTGAAGCCACGTTTCAGTTTGTGGACGTCATGCATTGCTTTTGACCAAAGTGAATGATCCCAGCTCACAATATTTCTCCCGATGGTGAAATCTCAACACTGAAAATAATGGCAGATGTTAAGATAAAGTAGTGAATGAAAAAATGATGGATTATAAGAATCATGTGGCTTCTGTGTCTACTGAAGCTTCTGAATGAAACCTGTGAAAACATCACCTGTGTGTGGTGTGATGAAGAGCCTTCCTTATGGCCCAGTCACATAGCACCAAATCAAAACAAGAGTCACCTCAAAGCGTTTTATATTGTAAGGTAAAGACCCTGCAATAATACAGAGAAAACCCAACAATCAGATGACCCCCTATGAGCAAAGTACTTGGTGACCGTTGGAAGGAAAAACTCCCTTCAAAAAGGAAGAAACCTCCAGCAGAACCAGGCTCAGGGAGGGGCAGTCATCTGCCGCAACCGCTTTGGGGTGTGGGGAGGAGACAGGACAAAAGACATGCTGTCTAAGAGAGCCAGAAATTAATAATAACTAATGATTAAATGCAGAGTGGTGTATAAAAAGAGTGAAAAGATGTGAATGAAGAAATATTCAGTGCATCATGGGAACCACCAGTAGCCTAGTCCAGCTGAAGGCTTTTCAGGGAACTTTTAGGACAGCCTGATAGTAATGAATTACAGTAGTCCAGTCTAGTAGAAATGAATGCACGAATTAACTTTTCAGCATCACTCTGAGACAAGATGTTATTAAATTTAGAAATATTGCACAAATGCAAAAAAGCAGTCCTACATATTTGTTTAATGTATGCACTGACGGACATATTCTGACTCCATGATTCCTCACAGTGTTACTGAAGGCCAAGGTAATGCCATCCAGTGTAAGTATCTGGTTAGACACCATGTTTTTAAGATTTTTAGGGCAGAGTACAATAACTTCAGTTTTATCTGAATTTAGAAGCAGGAAATTAGAGGTCATCCAGGCCTTTGTGTCTTTAAGACATTCCTGCAGTTGGTGTGTGTCATCTGGCTTCATGGATAGATAAAATTGGGTATCATCTGCACAACAATGAAAATGTATGTAATGCTTTCTAATTATACTGCCTAAGGGAAGCATGTATAGTGTAAATAGAATTGGTTCTAGCACAGAATGCTGTGGAACTCCATAATTAACCTTAGTGTATGAAGACAACTCCCCATTTACATGAAAAAATTGAAGACTGTTTGATAAATATGATTCAAACCACTGCAGCAAAGTGCACAGTGTGTGGCTTGGTTAAACATATCCACACACTGATTACATTCATCTATAAATGATTCACTTGTGAAATAAATAATTACAAACTTCCCACAATGAAAGAGTCACTTCCCACACAGTTTCTTTACCTGAAAGGAGAAGACCCAGCTGGTCAAAAGACAAACGCTTAGAATTAATCAACATTCTTCAACTGTTTTGAAGTTTGAAGTTTTGAAGCTTTGATTTTCAACTGTAGTTTTTATTCTTTTCTACTTTACTTTTAATAATCATACCCTGTTTTTCTGGAGTGACTTGAATGGGCAATGAGCTCCACCTGGTGTTTATCTCATTATTATTCATAAAAATCACACAGTAAGGTAATGTCGTAGTCACAAAGGTCTTTATAAAATACAGATATTAATAAATTTTGTTCCTGTTTTTATATCTTTAAATTATTAATGTCTGTGTTAGATTTGGACAAAAACCCTGCAGCAAAGCAGGTGTTTCGAGGGTTCATTTCTACTATTTAAACCTGTGTGGATGGAGGGGTGGGGCCAGATGTTGTCATCTTCACAGGGAGGATTAGATTTGATGTGACGGCCTTTTATGATCTTATTTATTCAGAATTTTTCATCTCATTGTAATTATTCATCATGTTTCAGATATTAAGGTTCATTTCCTCTGCTGGGGCTTAAGAAGCAGGATGTGTGTGTGTGTGTGTGTGTGTGTGTGTGTGTGTGTGTGTGTGTGTGTGTGTGTGTGTGTGTGTGTGTGTGTGTGTGTGTGTGTGTGGTTAAAAGAATAATTGGTTTCCTTCTCAGCGATGACATCCCAACCTCCAGCTCTAACCTTGTTAATGTGTGTGTGCAGAGAGCTGCTCATCATGTGACTGTGTAACAACGAAACACTTGTAATAATAAGGCTTTCATTTGTCTCTATAAACAGTGTGTGTGTGTGTGTGTGTGTGCGTGTGTGTGAGAGAGAGAGAGAAAGAGAGAGAGGGAGAGAGAGAGAGACACTTGAATGTCGCTCTGCATAAACGAGCAGATTAAAGATGATCGGAGGCTGAAAGCTCCTTCACAGGAATGATTTCCCCTCTCAGCGTGTGTGTTACACACACACACACACACACGTAGATGCACTGGCAGTAACCTGACAGTCACAGTGTGTAAAACTGGCTGTAAATCACAGTTCATAACATTTATTTGTGATCCAAGAAATGATATTTGTAACATGGTGGAAGGACAGATAGAGAAGGAGACAAGGAGAGGAAGGAAGGGGGAAAAACAGGAAATAAAAGGTGGAAAAGTACACTGATGAAAGGAAAGAAGGGGAGAAAAGAACAATAAAAGGACATTAAAAGAAGGAAAAAAGAGAGAATACAGATAGGATAAACAGATGAAGAAGAAAAGGTGATTGATGGATGGAGAAAAAACACAAGAAGAAGTGAGAACAGGAAAAGAGGAGGAAAACAGGAACAAAGTGATGGATAAACAGAGGAGGTGTTTGGATGAAAAAAGAATGAGAGGAGGAGATGCAGAGCAGATGGATAGAAAGATGGATGGATGAGAGGAGGAAAATGGTGAGGAAGAGGATGGAGGGGGCGGGGTTAATTGAAAAGCCTCCTGAAGAAGTTTGTAATGAAAAGCAGCAGATTAACTGAGAGTGTGTTTAATTAAGATAAAGACTAAATGAAGCATTGTTCTGTCACTGCCTGATTACACACACACACTGTAACACACACATATGCACACACACTGTAACACATACACACACACACTGTAACACACACAGAGTGGGAACTGTTTGTTTGGCTGCATTTTAAGACTAAAGCTGCTCATTGAAGTGAAGTGCTTCAGTTTTAAAGAGGCTCAGATTGTGTGTGTGTGTGTGTGTGTGTGTGTGTGTTTATGCGCTCTGTGAGGTGTAACTGAGCTGTGATTAATATAAACACTGTTTAAAGCTCTCAGTAGAGGTCCAAAAACACACACACACACACACACACACACACACACAGAGTTACTTCAATGTTCAGTTTGCGACAGCAGAAATGAGGAGGACCTTCTGAACCTGCTGATGATAAGAGCAAACTGAAATGATGATGTTTATGAGTTGCGATTCCAAATTTATGAGTTCCATAAGAAACATGATTTAAATGGTTTAGAGCAGGGGTGTCAAACTCACAGAACGGGACAAAGTTGAAAACACAGTCATGGGCCAAACAGGAGTAACCTTTATTGATCACTCTAAAACTGCAATGTGAATTTGAATGGCCATAATGCAGCAACATTTTCCTCAACACATTAAACAAAATATGATATAATATTTTTCTTCAACAATAACATCAGGGAAAATGATAACGTTTCAAGTTGGTGAAAATTTGGAAATTTCTTGCTGCGCAGCATTTCCTGTTGGGTGATGCAGTGATACACTGTCAGCTCACCTGTGCAGGTCTCCCTCTGCATCTCCTCCGGCATTCATCCCACAGTTTCACTCTTTTCCCCGGACATCACAGGGAGGGAAAAGTAACAGGGTTTAGCTCCAATGTCGGCAAACAGGTCCTTTGCCTCCCACCTATTTTCAAAGTCCACTTTTCGTTTGCCCATTTTTGGGGGTTGGGCTAGCTTAAATGACCCTGTAAAAAGTGCTGACCGATGTTTTTATCTGCTGACCACTGATAAATGTGTCATTGGCAAAGCGGGAAAAAGGGTTAGTGCACAGGTCTTGACCTGCACAGTTGCTGTTGCAGTGCATAGTGGGATTTGTAGTATAAGTGCTGGGAGCGCTATTTACCGGTGGGTCATTAATCATAGCCATAAATTAACTTATCTCGTGGGCCGAATATAATTGGCCTTGAGTTTGACACATGTGGTTTAGTACTTTAAAACATGTTTTGAAGTAGTTTGAATTACACACAAAATGTGAAAATGGACTCAGTGAAAACAGTGTTAGCCCAGCACTTATTCTTAAAGAAAGATAATGAGAAACAGTTTCTCTTTTCTGATCTTCATAATTATCATCACCTCTGTGTAATTAGAATGCGTTGCATATTTTTCTTCCTTTATCTATCCACAAAACCAGATGACACACAGCAATTAGTTAAACTGCAGCAATATCTTAAAGACATAAAGGCCTGGATGACCTCTAATTTTCTGCTTCTAAATTAAGATAAAACTGAAGTTATTGTATTCGGCCCCACAAATCTTAGAACATGGTGTCTAACTAGATCCTGACTCTGGATGACATTACCTTGTCCTCCAGTAACACTGTGAGGAATCTTAGAGTAATTTTTGAGCAGGATATGTCCTTCAATGCACGTATCCTCGGTAAGAGTAGAATGGGAGGCAGAGCCTTCAGCTTTCAGACAGTCTCTATTCTTAAGATTAGGCTTAAAACTTTCCTTTTTGATCACGTTAGTTAGGGCTAGATCAGGTGACCCCGAACCCTCCCTTAGTAATGCTGCAATAGGCCTAGGCTGTTGGGGGTTCCCATGGTGCACTGAGTGCTTCTTCTTCACTCTCCAGCTGTTTATAAGTCATTGCTGCAGGTCATTAAATTTTGTCTTCTCACTTCCATGGTGTGTGCTTTCTCCTGTTTGCGGTTTGTGGTCTTGATGTTTTTTTTCTAGAAGTAAAGAACTCTTCACACACAGGGTTGTAATCACTTCCTGGAGAGCGGAGACAGACAAACAAACACAGGTGGAGCTCCTCTAAATTTCGGAAAGTTCCTGCACTTTGAGAACACCTGTTCACACCTGAAGCTGACATACATGTGTTCAGATTTCCACAAGCTTTTGTCCTCTTCTTCTTCTGTGGTGTAACAGTATCAACATTGACTGATTACATTTTCTATTTCTTCTTCCTCCTCTGTCTTTGTTTCAGGAGGTGCTGTTGAAGAGAGCAGCAGACCTGGTGGAGGCACTCTATGGAATGCCTCATAACAACCAGGTAAGCTGCTCACCTGTCCACACACATCAGCTGAGCTCAGTGTGTTTACCTCTGAAGGTAACATTGATGGCATAGAGTCACATTTTACCAAGGAAGGAGCAGCAGCTTCAGGAGTTAGAGTCAGTTTGAATCTTCATGTTTTACAGCAGTGAAATGTTGAGAAAGAGTAACACAGGTAGAAAATAAAGAACGAGACACGGGGGGGGGGTAAACTGTGCAGTACAAACTGTGTGAAGCAGGTACAAACCTCTGAGGGTGTGTGGAGGGTTTGGAGGTAAAATATCCTTCAGTTCTCTCATAAAATGTTATTAACTCAAGAAATGTTCACAGTATACAATATATGAAAAAGAGTGCAGCAAAAACCAAGAGCTCACCTTTCCCTTCATAAATGTAACCTCACACATGTCAGACCAGGTGTGTACGTCCCTCAGAGCGTACCAAGTGTGATGAGTTAAAGTGGAAGTTAAAAACAAGAAGACAGAATTTAAAGTCAAACAGCCAGTTTCACTTGTATGCATACTGATCACAAACTAAATGCTGTAAGTAATTCACTGTGGGCTAAAATCAACAACCACTGAGAAGTACACAGCCAATGCTGAAGTACATCAAACCTGTCCAGCAGGGGGCGACTGATTCAGCGGAGGATTTAAGGTGGGGCTAACATGTCACATCGAGCCTCAAAAAGCGGAGACAGAAAATGCTCCGCCTGATGATTCATGGCAGGATTTTGAGTGCCTGTGTCGATGGTTTTAAACCTCCGCAGCCTCCTTCGCTCTGAAATCTTCAGCAATATTTTCACTTCAGTAGTTTTTTGTTCTTTTTGTGACTCCAAAAGAAAAAAAAAAAGATGCTTCTTAGTTTTAATTCTGCAGTGAGTCACAGCTTCACATTCAGTAAAATTACCATGAACATGTCAGAAAACAGAAATAAGGGAGCTTCTGTATCCATTCACGCCTATGAAACCATTTATGAAAGACAGCCATGTGGACACACAGCTTTCTAAATCTGACTGCAAGAATATTTATGAACATTCTTCATTTGATTTTTTCTACCTTTCATAGTTTTCTTGGTGGTGCTGGATTGACCAACCACAATAAAGACAGTCAGATTCATTAAACACTGGCCAGGCTCATGGATTAAATCCCCTTCAAACTGTCTCAGAGTTTGGATTGAAACAACAAATCTGAGCTTCTTTAACTTAAGTGATGCTCTTACAAAGAATAGATTTCACATGAAGCTCAGTGAACAGGACGGTCCTCCTCCTCCTCCTTCAGGTTTATGAGTCACGGCCTCCTGAAACAGTGAAACACCAGTGGAGGTGGGGAGCTCTTTATATCCCCCATCCTCCCCGTCCAAGTCTCTCCGACACGCTTCTCAACCCACCAGTTAATCGCACGCGCACACACACACACACACACACACACACACACACACACACACACACACACACACACACACACACACACAGAGTCTTGACAGTAACACATACACCGGCAGGTCTATTGAAATGAAAGCGTAACCTTGAACAGAGAACAGAGGCTTTAAACGAATGTAAATCCAAATGTAGTGATAATAATTATAACAGCTGTGTGTGTGTGTGTGTGTGTGTGTGTGAGAGAGAGAGAGAGAGAGAGGTCACATGTTCTGTAATGTATGTATACACTGAACGTGTGTGTTTTTAGTGTGAATCATTTAAATATAATGAGCTAATGTGTGTCAGACTGATTTCAGAGCGCCCCCTGCAGACTGGTCAGTGAAATAACATCAATCATTAGACTCGATCAGGCAGAAAAAAGAAACGATGAAGAGAGGAAAGAAGACAGAAGTGAGGCGATAAAGGAGTCATTATGAGAGGTGAACTCCTCTAACCCTGACTGGATAAAATGAGACGGCACAAAAAATAATTTTAAAAAAATTTCTGAAATCAGAAATCACTGAGGAGAAACATGACAAAGTACTTCAGTCTGTACTTTATTTAAATGAAAAACTGTCTGCTGGGGTTATAAAACATGAACTCTCATTTTATGCAGCTGAATTAAAAACACAGCATTCTGATTCATTCTAATTAATTTTATATTTTTCTGTGCATTTCTTTGAAGTATAGGGAACAGAACCACCATCATAATCAGAATTAATAATCTAGTTTTTGGTGTTAATATATAAAACAATATTTTAAAAAAAATGCAGTTTAGAAATGCAATAAACAGGTTTGATTTTAGGACTTTAACCTCTTCACATCCACCACATCACCAGTCTAGAAATACAGTGTTATAGGGAACATACAGTGTGAAGAATCACCTTCTATGGGGGGGTAAGTAGGTAAAGTCATAATCAGTACGTGATCATGTTTCCTCTGGCCTGCGCTTCTGCAGCTGCATTAATCCAGATTTTTCATATTCCTGTGTATGTCCTCTCTCCAGGAGATCATCCTGAAACGAGCGGCAGACATTGCTGAAGCTCTCTACAGCGTTCCCAGGAACCACAACCAGATCCCATCACTAGGGAACACCACTTCCCATGGCATGATGGGAGTCAACTCCTTCAGCGGGCAGCTCGCCGTCAACGTCTCTGAGACAACGCAAGGTACGAGCAGCCAGAGCAGTAACAGGGGGAGAGAGATGGCATTAAAGGAGCTGCCATGATAAACCTGGTCACATAACACCTGATGATTATCTGGTGACATGGCCTCACTACAGCACGAGGACTCTGTGGAGACTCCAGACTGTAACAAGACTAAAGCTTCAGATTATGAAGCAGGCTGCAGACTGTGCTGCTGCTTTATCTGTGTGCCCCTGAGTCCTGCAGGCCATCATAACACTGCAGTCACTGCAGACATACCTGCAGTCACAGCAGCATTGCTAAGATCCAGCAGGCTGTATGCCAATCACCAGGTCAGTTTCTTCTTCAGGGAAGAAGTTAAAGCAGAGGAAGTATAAAAAGCAAAGACATGACTTTATGGGAGGACAATGAAAAGATGAAAATGGTGACCATCGTGCCCCCAAAGAGCCAATCGACAGTGAAAACAGGACATATTGTACAAGGTCCTGTTGTTCAGAAGCCAACATTGTGAAACTGTGCAACTTCAACCTTTAGGGAAAAGCTGCCAAACATCTGAAGCATTTTTTATGTCCCAGTGGCCACTGATATCTCTCTGCTGAAGTCCAGTCCATACTCTGGGATCTGATTGGACTGAGCTGTGACTACTTCTCAAAGTTCAGAAATGATTTTTTAATGATAGTATTTTTAGAATAATGTCATCATACGAAGGACCAATCTGATCTTCCAAATTCCACTCTTCAGTATCCTTAAAGCACCCACCATCCTGCAGGTGTACATGTACCAGCAGACCAACATCAAAGACAGAACTTCATCCTTCCTATTTTAGAACATAGTTGATAACAGTTTACCTCAAAGTGGTTTATTTTGTACAGAAAAGACCCTATAATTAGAGAGAACAGCGTGATGGTGGAGAGGAAGGCCTCCCTTTTGACAGGAATAGAACTCCAGCAGAGCCAGGATGAGGGAATGGCAGGCATCTATTTCCACTGTTTGTGAAACTCGGATGTTCCATCATCAGTTCTCAGAGGGAAGGAGTTCAAACACTTGCTAAAGGGAACCTTAAAGGAACCTCCATGTATCAAAAGTCCACCTTTGGAGCAAAGTTACTGCAGCCTCATCTAGCTTAAATTACCTCACAGCTAGCTCATCTAGCTAACTGAGTGTTGCATGTCAGGAGCTCTGCAGCTGAACCAATCACAGTGAAGAAAGTTTGTCACAGTTCCTGAACCTGCTGAGTCAGTAGTGCAGTAAGTAATACTGCAGTGTTACTAAAGCACTGTTCTTTCTTCCAGTTGGCTACAGTCGAAACACCAGCAGCGTGTCACCGCGAGGATATGTACCAAGCTCCACCCCCCAACAGAGTAACTACGGCAACACGGTTAGCAACAGCATGAATGGCTACGGCAACACAGGCATGCCAAACCTTGGAGTGGCAACATCACCAGGTTTCCTCAACGGGTCGTCGGCCAATTCGCCCTACGGCAGTAAGTATCAAGGTAAATATTGTCAATACGATACTTGCTACCAGACTTTACCAGTACTATTACTGACACTACTGGCAATACTACCCATACTAACAATACCACTCCTTGTAGTGCTAGTAATCTACCCTTGTATTTTGTAGCATACCATGATATAATTTATGGACATGAACAGAGTTAACCAGGTTTAATGCAGCTGAGTAGTTTAATGTCCCATCACAGTTGCTGGTTAAACTGGTTTCTGACCCGTTCCTCTCTGCGTTTCAGTCGTTCCCTCCAGTCCAACCATGGCCGTCTCTAACTGTAACTCCTCACATGGAGTTTTTTCCTTCTCGGCTGCCGTCAAACAGAAGAGCGCCTTCGCTCCCGTTGTCCGGCCGCCAGCCTCGCCTCCCCCTCCACCCAACTGCTCTGCCAACAATGCCAATGGGCTGCAAGGTGAGCCCGCACCTGTTCATCACTCCTCCTAACTCCTTACCACTTCATACAGCATCCTAATCAGTTTAAATGGATATGTGTATAAATAAGTTGAATCTTTTGGTTTGAGAAGTTTTCTATCATTTGTCGTCTGAGGTCTGTTGACCAATCAGGTTTAAGCAGGCTTTGGCAGGTTAACGGTCTGTGTGGGACGCAAAGGAGGACACATGTTTGTCAAAATGCATCGTCTATTGGTGACTGAGCTTGTTATCGGCTTTTTAAGTGGATCCGCATTCCTGAAAAAAAATGACCATTGGATGACACAGAAAGTGTTAAACTGTTATACTGTTATAAATGCAGCTACCAGTACTACAATACTACTACCAGTACTAGGACCAATTCTACTGGGAAATTTTGTGGATGATTCCACAAATTTAAACTCCTTTCCAAATTCAGAATGAGCTTTATTGAAAGAGAGAAGGAATACGTCTTGGGACTGAAGACTTTGTTGGATGTAGGTCAGAAGGTAAGATGGCTGCTGAGTGGAGGGACTTGCTTCTAGAAGAACTTTTTAATTAAAAAAAAAAGCTTAGAATAAGAAAAAAAAATTATACATTTAAATTTATTGTGCTTAAGTGAAGTGGTTCACATAATGGGAAATTATAAAGAAGTTGCCCATAATTTTATTTCTTCTACAACTCCATCTGAGCCAATGTTTTTAAACATACATACATGGTATAATTAAAGGGGAGGAGCCGTATTATTAGCTGAAGTTTATTTTTATTAGCACTTCAGAGTCGAGTTGAACGTGAATCTGACTGCTTGAAGGTGAACAGATGTTTCTGCTGATGTTTGATTCAGTTTCATCTGCTCTGCTGTAAACAGCAGCATGTCTGCAGATGAGTAAATGCAAGGAACACACACACAGACACACACACGCACGCACACACTGGGTCAGGGTGGGTAACCTGAGTCCTGTTAGTATTGCATGAAGAGTGACAGGCCAATGCATGTTTTATTCACTACAACCCACAGATACATCCTCTAAACACACATGCACACATGCATTAAACACACACACATAAAGCACACACACTCTGGCAGCCAGTGTGTGTGATGTCAGTGTTTCTGACAGAGAGGTTTGTCGAGTGTTAAATATTCATGTTGCTCTCCGCCTTCGCCGAGGCAAAAAGGCCACAGCATATGCGTGTGTGTGTGTGCGCGCATGCGGGTGTGTGTGTGTGTGTGCGGTGATCCATTTGCAGGCCGATGAGTAAATACAGTTTGAATGTTATTAATAGTTTCAGCTGCAGCAGCCAGTAACTGAGCATAAAATCAGTGAAGTGATTCACCATCCAACAACAAAAACCTTCGAACCTGAAACAGTAATTCTGAAATCATATCATCCTAAAATCATTTCATTCTAGAATTGTTAAATATGTTTATAAATGTTTTTTTTTCTTTATCCCAGAAGGTTTCTTTCTTTTTTTTTTTTTTTTAGTATTTGGAGGTTCTGTGTGAGTTTGTCTTAATGACTGAAGAAGTGAAGTATCAGTTTACAGACTTGCGGTCCAACTAAATTAAACTGTGTGTGTGTGTGTGTGTGTGTGTGTGTGTGTGTGTGTGTGTGTGTGTGTGTGTGTGTGTCGTGTGTGCGTGTGTAATGAGCTGGTAAATTAAACTGTGTGCTGCTACATGCATTTTGTCGTTACCAGGAGGCTAATGAGGAATGACGTGTCACCACGCTGTGAGTGCTGTCAGCTCAGATAGTTTTTAAAAAATCTAATCAGATTTTTTCAAACTTTTCCAGTTGTATCAGAAACAGGTCAGTTTGTTCAGGTATACTGTAGCCCCATCATCACAGTAAGGTCTGGGGATGTAATGTGAGAAGAAGAGTGTAAAAACCGACCACTGGAGTTACTAACATGAGCTCCACAGTAACCTGACCTGAAACAGCAGAATGAGCACTTTTACTTGCTGCTCTCTTCTATACCTGTCAGATTTGCACTGGTCTTACTTAAGCTGACAGACTGAGTTGGAGTCAGGTGACCCTCATCAGGGAGATCAGGGAAGATTTTTCTCCATCACTTGTGATGAAGTTCTTCACATCTGCTGACATCTGGTAACAGTGTGGAAACAGATCCAGTTTGAGGAGCAGACTGCATCTGCATGAAACTCTGTTTCTTCTTCTTTGGTGCAATCCCGAAATCCACCATCACAGACTCTCAGACTTTGACTTCCTGTTAAGTCTGTGTGTTCTGTCCAACTATCAAATCATTAAGTGCATGAGAGCTGTCTGAAAGACAGAAATTCAGACTTACACTTCCTGTAACTCTGAATTTCTACAGGAATTACCCACAGTTCATAGCACCGTGATAGAAACATGTTGCAGAGGAATCATTAGTGAAGAAAAAACTGCTTATCCAACTTGAGGGTGGAGGATGGCTGGAGTCTCTCCCGGTTTACATAAAACAAAAGAGGGGGCAACCAATCCAGAAGCTGAAAGAAACAAAGTTCACCTGAAATCAGAGGAACATAGCATGTAAACTCTGCCAGGTGTGACCTGGAAGATCAAATCTAACAGTCTTCAGATGGTCCTCTAAGTTCCTCTGCTGTGGATGAAGTAAAACTGTAAAATAGGTGTTTGGCTTCATCACGGAAGCATCATGTGATCTGTCCCTTTCCTCTTCATGCCACAATGCACCATCATGAGCTCACACAGTGAAGAACTACATTGCACACACAGGTGACATTACTTATATCTGTGAGTGTTTAGTGCTTAGGATGGACACTGAGCTGCCTTCTTCTTCTCTACAACAAAGGGAGCAGATTTAGAGCTGAGCTCTCTGTGAATCGGGATTTATGTTGGAGGATTTGTAGCTGTGAGTCAGTCCAGATTATGGACTGGATTTGTTCTCTCCTGGGGCATTTCCACAATCCTGGAACCAGCTCACATCCATCTGAATCTTTCTGTATGTCTCCAACAAACAGAACAATAAAAATAAGGAAATTGGTCTGATTCACAAACCAGGACGACAACATCAGAGGTGTCTTGCCCAACAGCATGAAGTTCCACATACACCTGTACACCATCTGACTGACGCACAGCCAAAGCTTTCCTTTTATTTGACTCTAAAACACAGGGTTAGGAATTCGAGTTGGTTCTCCCCATCTCAAAGGGTTAAAGAGGAGAAAGAAAGAAAACATTTTATACACTGTTCATTCTGCACGTTATATCCTGCATGTGATTCATCTGACTCTGTAGGTGAACGACACAGTTCATCATCCTTTTGGTTTCACTGGCCCACATTTGCTGTGTTTTCACTTCTAACTGGTGGCTTCCTGTTAGTGTGAGTGTTGTGTGATGAGTGTGAGGCTCCCACTGATGATCCGTGGTGTCTCTCCGCCTGCTGTGTTTATATGAGAGCGTCGTTCCTCTCAGAGAGCTGGTTTCCTGGCTGTCAGAGCTGCAGGCCTCCAGAGACCGGAGGCTCGGTCAGCCTCCATAGCTCTCACACACACATACGTGCACGCGCACACACACACACGCTGTCAGTGTTTGTCTTTAGAAAGTCTTTTTTCACCATGTGTCCTTTTAGAAGAACACATCACTGCCCTTCATCCCTCCTCCTCTTCCTCTGCTCCCTCCATCCTGTCTTCTCTCTGCCCTTGATTCTGCCGTCATGGCGTCCTCTCCTGTCTTAAAATGTTTCACAACTGAGGTGGAAAATACAGCTTTACTACATCTTGTAGTGTTGTTGGTAGCACTAACATCTCTCACTGCTGCTGCTTCAGGCAGATTCTGTTTGGAGCTCATGAATGCTATGTCCTTTAGGCCAAAGAAGATAGTACTATCAGCTCACAGTTCAAAGCAGCATCCCTGATCGTATGGGGGAGACATTAGTGCACATGGCAGGGGTAACCTGAACTTCTGTGAAGGCCCCATTAATGCTGAACCATATCTGCTGGTTTAGGAGCAACTTCTGTTTCAGGGAAGCTCTCTCTGATTTCACCAGATGATGAACAAACCACACTGAGCTCGTACTCCAGCAGCACGGCTCTATAACTGACCCGAATAGAGTCCAGACCACAACCCACTGAAATATCTGGAGCTTCATAGAACCAGAAACACATAAAGGAGCAGCTGGAGGCCTCCATCAACAAGAAGAAAAAATATCCATCCATCCATTCTCTTCCGCTTATCCGGGGCCAGGTCGCGGGGGCAGCAGCCTAAGTAGAGAAGCCCAGGCTTCCTTCTCCCCAGCCACCTCCACCAGCTCATCCGCAGGGACCCCTAGGCGTTCCCAGGCCAGCCAAGAGATATAATCTCTCCAGCGTGTCCTGGGTCTACCCCGGGGCCTTCTCCCAGTGGGACATACCTGGAACACCTCACCTAAGAGGTGCCCAGGAGGCATCCTAGTCAGATGCCTGAGCCACCTCAACTGGCTTCTCTCAATGTGGAGGAGAAGCGGCTCTACTCTGAGCCCCTCCCGAATGGCCACACTCCTTACCCTATCTCTAAGAGAGAGGCCAGCCACCCTTCGAAGGAAACTCATTTCTGCTGCTTGTATTCACAGTCTTATTCTTTTGGTCACTACCCAAAGCTCGTGACTATAGGTGAGGGTAGGAACATAGATCAATGGGTAAATCAACAGCTTTGCTTTTACACTCAGCTCGCCTTTCACCATGACAGACTGGTGCAGACATCGAATCCGTCTGTCGATCTCCCCCTCCCTTCTCCTGTCACTCGTGAACAAGACCCTAAGATACTAAGATAAAAATTTGGTGACAAAGGGCAGCCCTGGCAGAGTCCAACACTCACAGGAAACAAGTCCAACTTATTGCCGGCGATACGGCCCAAGCTCTCACTGCGGTTGTACAGGGACTGAATGGCCTGCAACAATAGGCCAGACACCCCGTACTCCCGCAGGACCTCCCACTGGATACCCCAAGGGACACGGTCAAATGCCTTCTCCAAGTCCACAAAAGTACATGTAGACTGGTTGGACAAACTCCCACGCACACTAGAATATCCTCGATATAAAGAGCTGGTCCAGCGTTCCATGACCAGGACGAAAACTGCATTGTTCCTCTTGGATCCAAGGTTCGACTAACAGGCGGACCCTCCTTTCCTGCACCCTGGCATAGACCTTGCCGGGGAGGCTGAGGAGTGTGATCCCCCGAAAGTTGAAGCACACCCTCCAGTCTCCCTTCTTAAAGATGGGGACCACCACCCTGGTCTGCCAATCCAGTGGCACCACCCCAGATCTCCAGGCGATGTTGCAGAGGCATGTCAACCAAGACAGCCCTTCAACATCCAGAGCCTTCAGGAACTCAGGGTGAATCTCGTCCAACCCAGGGGCCCTGCCACCAAGGAGTTGTTTAACCACCTCAGTGACCTCAGCCCCGGTGATGGGCGAGTCATCCCCCTCGTCCCCAGACTCTGCTTCTACTACAGAAGGCATTCAGTGGGATTCAGGAGGTCCTTGAAGTATTCGTTCTACCGTCCGACTGCAGCTTCAGTTGAAGTCAACAGCACCCCACCCGCACTATAAACCGTGTGAGTGGAGCACCACTTTCCCCTCCATGAATCGCCACCTTATCGTGGTGGAGGGGTTTGTGTGTCCCAGTGATCCCAGGAGCTATGTTGTCCGGGGCTTGTCCCCCTGGTAGGGTCTCCCTTGGCAAATTGGTACTGGGTGAGGGTCCAGACAAAGAGCGGTTCAGAAGACCCTTTATGGAAATACCAATAAAGGAACTGTTTACCCAGCCCGAGATAGGGTTAATATGCTGCCAGAAAAACTTTGAGTAACGTGCAGACATTTAAAAAAGACTTTTAAAAAATCAGATGTATCCTTTTCAGTATTTGAAAATTTGAAAATAAACACAAGAACATTTTTTACACTTTTGTGTTAAATTGTTTTGCAGGTGTGTCTGTTATCCAACATCTGTGGCTCTATTTTATGCAGAAAGCTAAATTCTATGTTTATATGGTTATAATTAATTAATGAATTAAAATCTCTTCTTTCCATCTCCCTGTCTCTGCAGCCATGTCCGGCCTTGTCGTTCCTCCGATGTAGAAAATCTTCCTTCTCATCGCTCACCTGTCCCCTCCCCTCAGCCACGAGCACTAATCACCTCAGAGGAGGAGAGGCCTGTGGCCTAAGGAGGCGGGGCCGCAGCTGACCAGTCAGGACAGAGTAGTGATCCTGTCATCTGTGACTGGGCGGAGCCTCCGGTCTCTAAAGAAGAAACTGAAAAGCAGTTTTTGTAGAGCAGTTTTTGCGGGTGCTTTCAGCTCTCTGTAATTATTCTGATGTTATACTTTGTGTTTGGGGGCGGGGTCAGTTGATGTAAAAACTGTAATGTCACACCTGAGACTTCACTTCCTCTTGCTTGAGATGCATTTTAGTTGAAGAAATGGGAATTTTAAGATTAGTGAGATTAAAGGCTTCAAATTATAGAAAAAAGGTTATTTTTAATATAATTCATACTTGTCATATCTCTATCTAGAATTCAGGGTGCTGATGGCGCTCTTCATCAGGAGCAGATAATGACTGTGTGATGTGATAAATACCTCTGAAAATACCTGAGTTCTGGTGAAGCTCAGTGGGAGGAGGACAAACACTTACTGGTTCAGGATTTTGTTTTTGAATAAATGACCCAATAATCCAGGACATCCAATCACACGAGCATCAAACCTTTGCAAACATTTAGCAAAGCTGAGTCTTACATTTGAATAAACTTACAGACAGGATGGAAAAAGGAAGCTGAAGAACATGGAGAAATAGAAACCTTCTAATGAAGTGCATGTAGGAAAGTGGGCAATGGAAAGCAGGGTAGGAGGTACATCTCCAGGCGAGGACCAAAGAAGAAAGAAAACTTAGTAGACAAATAGGGAGACAGAGAGGTTAAAGATACAACAAATGAGTTGGACACTCTGTTCAGGGAAAACTAAAGATGGTTATTTAAGGAGTTAGGATGAAGGATGCACTCCAGCTAAGGAGCTTGGCTTGAGGATTTCTCCTCAGAGATTAAGGAAGGTAGGAATCAAAGGAGAAGGTACCTTCTGCTTTAGAGGTGTGGATGTAAAAAACATGGAACCTGTTCACCTGACAAGGAAGGAACATTTTCAGTTTTTGAGGAAGTTTGGGTGTTAGGTACGTCTTTTCCACAAGCGTGGTGCCAGTGCAGAGCCAGATCTGTCTTTAAAGAATCACTTGATATCTTGAAAGATCTGAGAACCCAAAGTTGGGGTAATTTTCATTGGAAGAAAATCATAGAGGATAAATTTCTTGCGGTACCGCCCCACAGCATCTGATGTGAGACGGTTTCAGCTTTAAGCAGTTTTTGTAGATCAGTGCTGATACAGAAGGTCGGCCCTCCACACCATAAGGAATACAAAACAAGGAAGATCTATTTTTATTTTTAGAGATGAAAGAGGAACAATGGCTAACTAAGGGGTTCAGGGGAGATGGGAGGTTCCTGTTATTTCTGAGAGACAGATATTCTCCTGAGCTATGAAGTGTTGGTGCCGACAGACTCAGGAGAACAGAGAGCAAACAAATGGGAAGCTTAACCATGACAGGCTCCTCCCACTGAGAAATCACTAAAATCTGTTACAGAATTGAGCGCTGTGTCCGGGTCTGCTCATGAACTCAGTTTATTTTGTCTGTCAGGAATTATCTTTGCCGAGTTTCAGAGTCACAGCCCAGAGGTCTGAGGCCTGATCATTTGAAGCCTTTAATCATTTCAATAACCTCAGCACATAAACTTCTGACCTCTAAAAGCACAAAGATAAGAATAATGAATGAAAAATATAATTTCCCTCACAAGCCCCGCCCTTTTTATTTTAGCCCCGCCCCTGTGCGTCTGTTTATTTATTTTTATGCTTGCACTGTAAAAACAAATCCTGCATCCTGATACACTACTGTGACTGTCCGTCTTCTTGTTCAGCGTTGTCTTTTTAACCCTAGGCCCCTCCCACTATCCTAAAATCCTGCCCCACACACTCAAGCCCCGCCCCTGTGTGTATTTCTCTGTGGGTTTTGTGATTTTTGCCAAAGTTGTAGCTGGCTGAATATTTATACATCACTGTGGTTGATCACGCCGCCCCCGCCCGTCACTGAGCTCACTGAGGGAAACTCTTTTTGTAACATACAGATTATAAATAGTGTATTTATATCTGAGATTGTTTTGTATAAATGGATGTCGAGTCATGTCGTCTTCATTGGGTTTTAGACGTGTGTATGTGGTGGTGCCACACTGAAAAACAACCATCGTTTTGTATCAAAAAAAAAAAGAAAACTGAATGTCTTCTCACATTTATAGCGCTGTCAATCAAAGCTGACCTACAATCAGCTCCACTGGTTTGGTTTCAGTTGTTTTTAATGTAAATCTTGTTTAATGACTGTTTGGAAACGATTTCTTCACAGTGAATAAAGTCAGCAGGTCGCTCTGATTGACTCCATTGCTTTCTTTGAGGCAAAAAAAAAATAAGCCTATCAACACTGATCATGTCAATTCCAATCATCCAGTCACTGTAAAGTGAGGTAAAGTGAATTTATTCAAGGTTAGCAGCTCCTGTTCAGTAAGATCTTTTTAAGTCCAGATCTAGGAGTAGTGATGCAAACTGAGCTGTACAAACAATCAAACCAGGCTGACTGAACAGAGAGGACTATGTTCATGTTTATGGGGCTCAGAGAAAAATAAATGTGTTTTTGAATCTGTTTGTGCATGTCAGGATTGGTGCTGGCAGGAGAAAAAACCAGGCTGGTTGGTTTGGTCCCAGAAGATATCACCAACCTTCCTTTCCAGCATAAACAAAGTCCATGTTTGGAAGTTCAGCTCCCACCCCCACCTCTGTGCATCTATCCTGGTTTAAACAGTAATAGAGCAAGAGAGGATGCTCTTTGTGGTGCTGTGGTAGATAATCTGGCTTCTTTCTCCTTCCTTGCTTTACCAGGTAAAAGGTGTTTAAGAACCACATGAGATCACAGAGCAAGGTTGCTTTTAGCTTCTCCTCTTCCCTGTAGACCATCTCCATCATGTACAAAATCAGCCTGACCGCAGGCTAATGGTGTTTGTTGCTGTTTAAATGGAGGTGCAGTCAGGCCTGAACAGTGATAACAGAGTAGGGCTGAGAGGATCCATTGTTCAGGGTGATTAAGGGCTCTGATTGATTTTCACGCTCTGTGGTCTGTTAGTCAGGAAGTCTGAAATCCAGGACTGATGATCTGAAGTTCAGCTCAATATTCGGGTCACCAAGGATTGCAGTTCTTTGAGTTTCCTGGTGAAGAAAAGAAAGATAAATCTGACAAAACACTTTAATGAATCAAACATGTTTTTATATTTTATTATAGTTTCTTTCTGCCTGAATGAATTCACAGGTTAATGTGATTTTTTTCAGATGGTACTACTGTCAATGGCAGGGCCACAGTAGGTAGACAAAGACTAAAATATGAGTGCAGGAAAGAAGGACCTATTTGGGACAAGGTGCAGACCTGTGCTAGAAAGTCTAAGGACAGGCAGTGAGTTAGTTCACCAAAAAACAAGAAGCTCAGCTGACATAGATACAAATCGGAGCTTTATTGGTGGAGAGCCATCAGGTGTGCAGGTTGATTGCAGAATAGGTATGTGCCATGCCCAGGCACACAAATACACAGGAGAAAATGGGGACTGCAGGACACCACCAGTCAGTATCATGACAATAACTGACTTTACAGTTGATTTAACAGGAATATAATCTGGGCAGATAATCTAAGAATTTGGTCTTCTAGATGAGTGCTCACTCTAAGCCTCATTTCCTCATCTCTAAATTTAGCCACAGGAAGATTGGGAACATCAAATCTTGTATTTCTTAAGTTCTCAGCAGGAAGTAGACTTAGAAGCAGACTGGAGTAGATGTGGGTATCATCTGTAAATAATAATGATTAATAATGTCATTGTTTTGTATAATATGGCCGGTCAGGACTATATAAATGTTAAATGCTGGAGTTCAATAACTCATCTGAAACTATTCTGTGCAAATCTTCTAATCCAACCAGCCTCACAAAGACCGAGTTGGAGACCAGTGTTCATGCCTGCAGGTACAAGATTTTTGGTACTGAAAGTTTTCTGCTTTCTCTCTGTAATCTGACTCCTCCCAAACAATCTTAAAACTGACAAGTTTTATCTTACCTATATTACAGTGCTTAAGCTTTTTACTAGACTTTTCACCAATAACTTTTCCATGAAGTCAGCTAATGGGTTTCAACATTTCTCTGGTATAAACAAAGTCAGAGCTGTGTCTGTTTGCGTGGCACAGATTCAGGCGTGTTTTCAGTGAGTGTCGGACTCACTTTCAAGCTTCAACCATTTTTCCAATACTGTTTCTGATACTCAAGGACAGGATCTCCAGGCACAACCAGGGCAAGGAGGTGTTCAGTTTGGGAATGTCAGAACCGCATCTCAAACTTTTGCAGATAAATTGGTGAGAAACTTTGCTAGAAAATTGAATCTTCAAAGACTCATGGATAATTTCACTGTGGATTATATACCTCATCTGCCTGGTGGAAGAAAATGAATGGATGCATGATGAGAAGACAAAGGAGATTATCATTAACTTTTGGAAGGAATGAGGTCATCCATCCCTCCCCTGAAATACCCTATAGAGATAGTCAGCAGTGTGAGACTCCTGAGTGTCCACCTCCACCTAAGTGACTCCCTCACATGGACTCTGAGGACCACCAGCACCCTCAGGAACAAACTGCAGACTGACAGATGTTGAAGGAGGGACCCTCAAACATTTCTACAGCTGCTCCCTGTTTTATCCAGAATTGAATTTAAAATCCTTCTTCTTACATACAAGGTCTCAAATCATCAGGCCCCATCTTATCTTAAAGACCTCATAGTACCATATCACCCCAATAGAGCCCTTCGCTGTCAGACTGCTGGCTTACTTGTGGTTCCTAGGATACTTAAGAGTAGAATGGGAGGCAGAGCCTTCAGCTTTCAGGCCCCTCTTCTGTGGAACCAGCTCCCAGCTTGGATTCAGAAGACAGACACCCTCTCTATTTTTAAGATTAGGCTTAAAACTTTCCTTTTTGATAAAGCTTAAAGGTAGGGGTAGATCAGGTGACATTGAACCACCCCTTAGTTTTGCTGCAATAGACCTAAGCTGCTGGGGGGATTCCCATGATGCACTGAGTATATATTTTCATTCAAATCTTTTCACTTTGTCTATACCCCACTCTGCATTTAATCATGAGTTATTATTAATCTCTGGCTCTCTTCCACAGCATGTCTTTTGTCCTGTTTCCCTCCCCTCAGCCCCAACCGATCGCGGCAGATGGCTACCCCTCCCTGAGCCTGGTTCTGCTGGAGGTTTCTTCCTGTTAAAAGGGAGTTTTTCCTTCCCACTGTCACCAAGTACCTGCTCATAGGAGTTGTTTTGATTTTTGTATTTCTCTGTTTTATCGTAGGGTCTTTACCTTATAGCATAATGTGCCTTGAGATGACTGTTTGTTGTGATTTGGTGCTATATAAATGAAACTGAACTGAATTGAATTGAACTGAAGGTACTCTGACCTCACAGGAAAACCATTCAGAATCAGTGGGACTGAACTTCCTGAACTTCAGGGAATTCTTTGTCCTGGAGGCATTACCTCAGCCTCTTTGCACCAGGAGTATCTCCACCCACACCACCCACTTCAGAGATAGTTTCTTCCTACAAATAAACCTATTCACCCACCCAACAAGGAACTGTTGACCTCCATGCACATTACTACAACTCTTCATTTGCATAACTCTGCTGTATCATCATGTTTACACACCCACCATGTTTGCACCAGATCATTTACTGTATACTGTTTCTAATACTGTATTTTGCTACATTGATTCAACTGCACCTTATGCTGTATGTTCCTCTGCCTTGTGATAATTTCATTATTTTATCTGAATGCAGAGTCAGAAGAGAAGCTGGCGGGTCATAGCCTCAGTCAGAGATCAGTGAATCACATGTCACTGATTATTTTTTATTTTATTTTGATTATGAAGCATATCAGACTTGTCTGTCCTGTAATGCTGACTTTGTTTTCTGCAGCTGACAGTTTAACATTCAGCTGGAACCACGGCTTGTTTTGTTTCATGCAGAGTGAGTCTGTGTCGTTAACAATGTAAATCGTGTGACTCTGCGCTCTCTTATCATTTGTTTTTTCATATCTTCCTCTGCTTTTCTCCCATTCTGTTAAAAAGTGATAATTAAAATCTGTTTTTGGTGCTGAGGACAGAAACTAGAGAAAGCGATTAATGAACTTTTATTAAACAGCTCTGTTCCCTCAGCGGACACAAAAGCACAAACAGGATTTGATTAAGATAAATCACTGATAACCCCAAAACCTCATTATTACGCAGACTTTTATTTATTTCTCTTTGATTTCACCTCTCTTTATTTTTTATTTCCCTCCAGCAGAGTCAGAGTTTGTTCTGGTTTTGTGATGGTTGGTGGTTTTCAGCTTTCAGGCCCCTCTCCTGTGGAACCAGCTCCCAGTCTGGTACCCTCTCATCTCTATTTTAAACTTTTCTTTTTGATGAAGCTTATGGTTAGTGATTTTTTTAAAAAAACTTTAATTTCTTGTTGTTTTCAGCTGTTTAGATATGTTGGTGTTCACACGTGATGCTTATGCATGCAAAAATCAACCTGAGTTTTAAAGTAAATAAATGAGATTTCAATTGGATGTAGAAGCTTATTTCTCTGCATGCTTTATGATGAGTGCTTTAGCCAAATCCCACCTAACTGCTTTTAACTGTGTTTCTGGTTGGGTACCTTTGGTAAGCTGTGGGAAAAGGCCAATGTTTGGGCTGAAAACCCTCTCTGTGGTTGTTCACAGAAAGCCAGCATCCATTCAAGAGGCTGATCATGCAGCACTGGCTGCTGCTGTTTTTAGTCAGTTTTACGGCAAAAAGTTCCAGCTGACTGAAGTATCAAAGCCACAATGAGAGTTGATAATAGATAAGCGATCACACAGACCTGACTATTTTGAAGTCCATCTTCGCAACATTGTAACCTCAGACCCACATTAGACCCACGTCATATTATTGAGCAGTCTGTGTCACAGCAGCCAGACCCTCTGATGACCAGACTTCTCCTTTCCTGAGTCCCATCTCATCTTTTCTTTATCACAAATTTCTTGGACTGTTTATCTACAACCCTAACATCCATCCATCCATGCATCATCACTTGTGTCATTTCCATGGCAGAGTGAGTTGCTGTGGTGGTGACATTCCTCCTGCAGGCACTGATTTTTCATGCCTTCACTTCCTGCTTCACTTTGTTCTTGTCTTCCTGTCTTCAGTCTTTGGGTCATTTTACCTCAGACGGCCTTGGTTTCATGTTGAGTTTTCAAAGGTCAGGTTTATTGTGGGAGGTGTGTGGCTTTTTGATCTTCTGCCGCTGTAGTTACGATGACTCAACCTGTGCCTCCACATCCTGCTGGGGGCCAAGAGACCTTTGACCTCTGAGAGAGGCAGAGGTAGCTGAGCATTTCAACATTTTAAAGTCCTTCTGAATGTTCCTTTAAAAAGACTCTGCAGACTCTGCTCTGTGTGTGTGTAGGTGCGTGACTCCTTCTGTTGCAGGATAACATGATTATTTTTCCAGGCGAGCCTCCACACACACACACACACACACACACATGCGTGCACGGAGCTCTGGGGGTCTCCCTGAGGACCTGATTGAGAGCAGGGAGCTGTGGTTGCCATGGCAGCCGCAGCTCCCCTCCTCCATCAACACTCGTTTTCCATCTTTCATTGTTTTCATCCCTTCTTTCCTTTGTTGCCCTCTCTGCTCCATGTAGATGTTACACTCTTTTCAACATTTTGTGTTAGTACGCACTACAGGGTACAGTCAAAGTTTCCCACAATGCTTTGTGAAACGCAGTCTCCAGCCGAGGGTCACTAGCATTCATACATCATCATATGTTGTGCGACAGCTAACCGAAATGCAAGAAAGCTTGACAAAGTGTTTGTTGATCTTGTGAAATGAACTTGGCGTTCCACTCTT